>JAMXBB010000001.1:2485152-2609590 GCA_024138015.1 Lumnitzera littorea | reverse complement strand
ACTTGAAAATGTCTCAGAGTTGTTTAACACCATCAATAACTGCATTGAAAGTAACACTTATATCCAGCTTTGGAATTAGGGCCATCTCGGCTATAAACATGGCCAAATGATCTCTAATAGATTTATCCGATCTTTGTTTTACCATGTTAAGGACAGAAGAATTCTTGACAAAAAGCTTACTGCAAGGAAGTATTACAGAGAAACAATTCTATCAAATCCTCGAAACACAAAATTGTGTTTGGCTTCAAGTGCTTAAACCATTACTTGCCACATTCCTCAGTGTTGAAGGAAAAGCTTAGCATGCTACGGTATTACTTAAGCGGTGCAACTTGGCTAAGGTACAATAGTAGTCAAAATGATCTTTAAGGTCTCTTGTTCCATCATAGGTTTCAAATTGTGGCAACTTAATATGCTACAGTATAACCTCGTCCAAGATCTTGGAGATAAAAGGGTTCTTCTTAATTTGAAATTATTTACTCGTCATAGCAAGGGTGCTAACATATGAGGGTCTAGCATGATGCATCTACTGTGGTTTCTTCCCCTTGTCAATTTTCTTAAGCATAAGAGCCAAAGGTCTTAGTGTAACTTTGACTTGCTTTCTTGGTAATTCAGGAGAATAGATCGAATCATCACTGTTCTCGATATTGTGACCGCTATGTTCTTTGTTTTGACTTAGGAGGACATTACTATGAAGGAGATTAAGAATCCCTTTAGGTTTTTTGTTCAATTCTTGGTTTTCTTTGGCTAAATTGGGGTAAAGTTACTCCAACTTAGCTAAATATTGTTCGTTTGTATGCTTACTCCCTCCCTTCATGTTGGTAAGATGATGTATGAGTACATAAACTCTTAGTTAATTTTGTTCTTTCCATGTGGGTGTATAAGAAAAAATAGATGGCACCAAATGTTGTTAGGTAGCTTGGGATGAAATCTTGCTCCTACAAAACATAAGGAACTAAATGGTACCGGGGCTCGTCTGGCGTAGTCACTCTGATATCTAAGTTAGTAAATGTGTTTTAAGAAAAGATAAGCAAATAGTTATGGATTCTCAAAGAGTTCTTACAGTGTTATTTATCTACATTTATAGGCAAATGTCAAGTGTCTGAAGCAGCAGTTAATCATTGATCATGAGATATGTAAAGAGCTCATAATTAAGCACATGCTTAAAATATAGGAGTGATAAGTGGTTATATAATGAAATTGTATTAGATAATAACTGTTTGCGTTACTTTTACTAAGTTCAAACCAGACATGAAACTGTCTTAGTTAACATCTACCGAGAATAGAGTTACTCTTCTTCTCATCAGCTGAATGGCCGAGTTGATTCAAATGATGCAATTCGAATATCAATAATATGGTTATTTTTTAGTTGGTAAATTGCCTTCGATTTATGGTAAAATAGTGCCAATCAATGATAAAAAAAAGAAGAAGCTATCAACAGTTTTTATGAAAAATCATCAACAACTTCATTTTTGTTATCGTTGGTTTTGTTTTTACTATTGATGGGCATTATTTAAAGTGATTTATTGTGTGGCCAATTTTGAGTTGCAACCGTAGAAAGCCCCACTAAATCTAATACGATAAGAAAGAAAATATTTCTAGTCAAAATAACAAAGAAATTTAAGTAATGTAAAACCTCTCATAATATTATATCTACATAATTGATTTTTTATAGAACAAAATAATTAATTTTTTATTCTTTATGCCAAATTATGTGAAAAAGCAAATTAACTTTAGTTCTAATGAAAAAAAGTTTTAAATAAAAGAGGATTTGAAGTTATCATAATACATAAAATAAGTTTAGTTTTTGTTTTCCTTATGTTAAGAACTTACCTTAATAAATAAATAAGATTTTAAGGCAAAAAGTTGTTACATAAAAGCATATTTGAAGTTATCTTAAAAGAAAAATTACACAAGAAGGGACTACTGTTCGAAGATAAGTTCTAATAAGATAAGAGATCAACATTATGCTTGATGATTTAAATAAGGATTCCATCAATTAACTGTTACAATGGTGGCAAGTATAGCTGACATTGTTATTTTGACATGTAGCAATAACATGGTATCTAAATGTAATTTTTTAGCAAATAAAAAAATATAAAGCAAAATATAAAATTGTAAAAAGGAAAAAAATTAAAAATTAGATAAAAGGAAAAAATGAGAAAAAATTATAAACCATTAAAATTATATATATAATTGGTTTAATTAATTATAAAATAAAATTAAAAAATAGAAAAGAAAAAAAGAGCAAAAACTAAAAAAAGAAAGAACCAAACACCTTAAGGCTAAAGGTATTAGTAGCCACTTGTTAGGAGCTACGTGACCCCTACCCGATGGCCCCGATCACCTTTTGACCTTGGAAAGACTAATTCAGCTAGTATTAGCTTCGTGGTTCGAGACCTACCCATGACTTAGGTTAGCTACCAACCATTTAAGGAAAAGGGAGGAAAAACATATTGAGTCGCACGACTCATTTGCAACCTAATGGGTTTTTCCTTTATTTTATTTATAGCATAAAGTGGATGCCCACCACCCAACTTTTGTAAGTAGATTGTGACCACCAAGTAAAAATCAAACTAGTCACCCTAGCTTTTAGATGGCTTGTTCAACTTTTTTTGTTAAATTTTTTTTACATTTATTTTTTATTTATTAATTTTAATTTTTCATATTTATATTAATTAATTAATTATAATTATATTAGTTTTTAACTTCTATATTTTTTCCTTTTATCAAAATTTTTAGATTTTTTTTATTTTTTTTAATAATTTTTATATTATTTCCTACGTATTTCTATTTTTTATTGCAAAAAGTTGGCACATAAGCACTATATCAATGCTATGTAAGTACCACGTATCAAACAACACCACATTAGCTTATTTTAATAATGTTACAACTGTATTATGATAGGATCTCCTATTTAAATCACTTGACGTAATGTTAATCCCTTATTTAAATTTCTTAAAATATTAATATTTTATTTAAACTTATTGCTAAATGTTGACCGACTCTCCTATAATTTTCCCTTATCTTAACACATAAGATAAGTTTAGTTTATTTTTTTCTTATATTAGGAACTTTCTTAATGCATTGTCATGAGATATTAGTTTAGGAAAATTAATTTTAAAAAGCCCTCATTTAAGCAATAGGTAGTTAAGGTTACTGTAATATAATTGTATGAACAATGGTCTCCCAACTAGGTGGACCAAGTTAAATTCCACAACCCCAATGGTTATAATATGAAATTAGTTAAATAAGAGGGAAAAAAAAAGAAGGAGAGCAATAGGTAGACCCTAGTTAAATACCTGACTTCGCTTGCATGACCGTTACTTTTAGGTTATAGCGCCACTTAAGGTCAAATTGTAACCACCCTTTGAGGAGCTAAGTTCATAAACTTAGACAATTCCATGATTCTCAAAACCATTAGATATGCCTAAATTTTTTTATAGTTGAAAGGTGAAATTTCTATGAAAAAAATAACTTTGTTATCCTTGTTTATTGAGTATAAACTATTTTGAGATTCAATAAACCAAGAAAAAGTAGTTGTAACAAATATTTGATATTTTCTTCTAGTAAAAACTTTTCTTTAAGCAACTCTTAACTAAATTTCTTATTACAATAATGGAAATTACAACTATTTGAGCTAATTGCTTTATTAAGGCAACAATTGTTTTACTTGCATTACACATTTTGGTAATTTGAGCAACAATTTTACAAATGGTTGACAAAAATTCTAGACTTAAGGCAATGATTGATATGGATTGTTGCCTTTTCCAAAAAGATTATCAACAACACTACATATTGGTTGCCATATTAATGCATTAGATTCATCATTCCAACATTTTCTATGTTGTTGCTCAAAGGCATTGCCTTTAAGCATTCTTCTTAACAACATTAAAAATTTTCATTGCAATTGAATTTTATGGGCAACATGTTTATAAGGTATTGCAAAATTAGTGTTGCCCTAAGCTCTTTTTGGTGTAGTGATGCTCATATATTACAACAATTCATACCTTGAATAAAATTGTGGAAGACCAATAATAGGGATATGGTTCAAGTAAATTTAAAGCTTAAATTCCTATATTCTTTTTGTGTCAAAGAGAAACAACCTAAGCCTAAGCTTGCAATCTCTCTCTTAGTAACATGATTTTATGCCACTTCTCTCTCTTGCTGTTTTGCTACCTCATTTTCCTTAACAATTTTTATAAACATTCAATCGCCCTTAAGTGAGTGGAGGAGCGATACAAGGGATAATACTAATGGAGAGACTAATTTATTTAAATGGATTAACCTTGATTCGCTTGTTGCCGTCTTTATGCTGACTACAGGCTTGAATTATGAATGCAAACTGGGCATTGTGTTATATTGGCTCACAAGGCAAAATTGGAGACTTTGGAGGAGTGCGAGACTAAAGTTATTCTAAGAGAAGGAAATTCGGTTCTAGATTCTATGTTGAAAGGATGCAAGAAGAAGTTGTTAACGATGTTGTATGTTAGCATGTGATGCTTTTGATTATTTGTTTGTAAGGAGATTTAGACTCCAGCTACACAATCTACAAGCCGAGGGCCTTGATCATGTATATTAAGTGTTATTAGCTGCTTCTTTGTTATTCTATGATATGTCTCGTATGAAAAAAAAAAAAAAAAAAAAAAAGCTATTTTGTATCCCGGCAACATATATGTATTATCAGACTATAAAAAAAAAAAAGAAATTGATTCGATAAATAGATATCGAGAATATTATTTCGGTGGGTCATGTCATGCATGAATAATATGCATAAATACGTCAATAAGAGTACCTTTATGTAATTATTTACTCATTTATAATATTTAAAATTGGTTAGACATGTAGACTTACATATCTTATAAGTTACAACGGATACATAAATTTTAAAATATGAGAATAATTTATTGGATTATATCATAGCTTATCACTAATACCAATATAATTACGAAATTGAACCTCTATGTATCTTTCTCACTCTATTAATTTTCTTTTTATAGAGTAGCACGAAAAAGAAAGAATAGAAAAAGATGGATAAATTTATAAAGGGAAAGGATTGAGGTGTCCACTCATATTGCAAGTACCAACATGTCTTATAAAGGTGGAATTTGATCTTAATTGCTGATATTTCTTAATAAGCTCAACTCCATCTAGAGAATATAAATTTAGGGTATGGAGAAAATCCAGATTCGTCAAGAACATATATTTCAGTAATGCTTTGAGTGGTTGTAAACTGCCATCACTATCTGCTGATTATACCCTTAGCCCGTTACCATCTCTTCCTATTAAAAGACACTTATAATAGCAACCTTTTTATTAAGATTTTTGTGATAATATCTAACAATTACATATAATAAACTAAAATAATAAGAATCAGTATGTAATTCTTCTTTTCTAGCCATATATACTTCCTCTTTTGAGGGGAAAGTATTACCTCTTTGATCTAAAATGAGTAGAGAGGAGTCTTTATATTGTTTCCTCATGCACTCTACCATAGAAAGTCAAACTTAAGAAGGAAATAGAATAGCATTTGGATTGACACATATCAACACCATCCTCTTGTCCTTTTCTAATTCTAAGATTAGGTTTAGTAATTTATTCAAGACAATGACAATCTCGGAGACAACAGATGAAAGCAAGACCAACCCATTCGAATTGATTATGTACGGGGTTAACGATGAGAATATATTAACAAAACAAGTTATGTGATTTAATTAGTGATGAATAAATACTTATAAAATTCTAATATGTAAAAAAATGAATACATTATTATTAGTATATATCTAAATGTCATTAATATTTGCTTATTACCGATCGAAATATATAATATAATAATATTAATAATTTTTTTTTTCAATCTTTCCACCTTTGTAGTGCAACCTATTCAAACTATTGGTAATATCTTTAAGGGAAAATTATAAACAATCCATTTAAACTTTGATTTAGATGCAAATTAACTCATCTAAATTTTTAAATTATTATTCTTGATCATTTAAACTTTGATAAATTGTCATTATAAAGAATATTTTATTTTTTAGTTAAAACAAAATCATACTATAATCAAAATTTAAAGGATTATAAATCATATTATGATAAGTTTATAAGGTATTTACGTATTAAAATTAAAATTTTAAAAGGTTATTCTCAATACATAAAGATTGTTTATCAATTTATCAAAGTTTAAAGAGTAAAAAATTATATTTTAAAAATTTAAAGAATCAATCAACGTCTAAATCAAAGTTTTAATAAAAAATTATTTATATTTTTCTTATTTTTAATTCTTAATAAAGTGTCGGTACCACGCCAAAGCTTTCACTTTATCCCGCCGGTTCAAATGTCCTTCCTCAAGGACAGCTCCCGCGCACTTTCCAGTCTGTTCATTTCTAGAAGGAACCGTCCTCGTAATCATCACAATTCCTTTCAAACATGCTAAGATTAGTTCGCTGTTCCGGATCCGGTATCGAGTCCGGTTCGGGTTTAGAAGAGTATGAATTTCGAGTAATGATTAATTCTTATCTACATGAACGAACTTCATGATATGGCATAATTTTAAAGAAGGGTATTTCTTTGATTTCTCTAAACCTTTCTGTTTTTAACTTTTTTACTCTTTCAGAAATTTGCATTTCAAACCTCGTGGTTGGAAACTTGTCGCATTCAGCTTCGTTTTAGTATAAACTAGTCGAAGGAATCTTGTCAAACACGTCTGTATACATTTTTCTTATGTAAGAAGAAGAAAAAACTTATTAATTAAGCTCCACAACATTAAAAAGGTCATCTTCCCTAGGGTCTAGATGGTTCCTAGACACCAACCTTTTCAAACCCAATTAAAATTTGCTAATTATGTTTTCTTATTTTATAACAATTCGTAATATATTAAGAGATCCTTTTTTCTTAAACAACTTCTTATTTTATTTTGAGTTGCTTCATTAAAATTTCTTAATATTCTTTTTTTTTTAAAAAATTTTGTGAGTCTTGTTACTATATTTTTAACCAATGAAAAAATAAAGAAAAAAAATTTTCTAGACACCCGTTACTTGTTAGAGAAATCTAACGTACTTAAATCACACCTACTCAGTTAAGGTCATTGGAGTAGAAACTCCATTCTTGTTGCAAGGCCGGGGAACGTGTGAAGTAACCCCGATATTCATGCTCTTGGCGCACTGTTTGAAAAAGACTGCCTAAGATGAAAAATACTGGAAATAGTGAGAAAGAAAGAAATTGAAAAACACTTAAATAATTGGATATGAAAAGGATATAAAATGAAGGTGAAGTTTATTATTCGTATAATAATATGATCGTATATTAAAATACCCAAAAGTTTCTAATTTTCATAATGAATGATATTATGTTTTAAATAAAATACATGCATGTGTATACCCATAATTATATACACGCTCCCATAAAATACACCCGATACATTAAATAATGATAATTGCGACCACCAAATAAAATTTAAGAGAATTAAGTTATATGAATTAAATGAGAAAATAATAATTTTGGAGCCCCGATTAAATAAAGAAAGTAGATGCAACCTAAAAGAGAAAATCGAAATTCAATAATAGCCTTTTGATAAGACAGCTACTAATATATACTTAATCACATTTATTTATGTTATCAAGGTGGAGTAATTTAGTATTGGGTCCATGATAACAATAGGGATTGATTTTAGTAATAGGAGTAATAAACTCGTAAAGTTATCTCAAAAGCCTATAAGAATAGGTTTTGATAATAAGAATAAAAATCTTATAGGATTTTGGATTTTCATAAGGTTTTAGAGAACACTAAATCTTATAAAAGCTCATTTAAGTTTTATAAAATCCATTCTGAACCCATCCTATCGCATCCTTGACTACAATTTTTGAAAATTATTTTACATAAGTTTAGCAAAAAACTATATTTCTAATTTCTCATTTTATGTTTCAATTTTATAAATTCTCTAACAACTCTTAAGTAAAATCACAAATTTGGAAACCTTGTTTTTCCCAAATCCTAAATTGATAAAAGGACCCCACGAGACCTTAGTCCAAAAAAAACTTGAATCCAAACCTTTTTTTCCTCACCTGAAACATTATTTTCAAAATTTGGTTGCCCCTTTAGGACCTTAGTCAACAACTAAGTTTGCCCCTTCCCCAACATAATTGACCATTTCATCTTTCTAGTGGACCTAATTATCTTATTTTACCTAAATCTTATTTTAAAAAAAAAAAGCCTTAACCTATTTCTTTAAGTAAACTAACTAGAAGTCCTTAGCACCCAAAATATAACACAAAATTGAATAAAAGTAAATTAAAGTAAGCTTTACAAATAATTAATTTATTTATGACAATTATGGGGATTTTTGAAAGAGTAAAGATACATACTACTAAAGTATGGACAAGTATGTGCAAGTAAGTGACTATTCTACTTGTTTGTTGGATATTTTTGCTGCAGTTAGTTGGCAAACTTAATCGATATCTAACTTTCATAATAAGTCAATTGTAATTTTTCAACTTGTTGTGAGGTCACTACAAGGATCGATAAATCTACACTGATTGATGAATCTACACTAGGTGTCTATTGCTTATTATTGTTGACATTCAAGATGAAACAGCTCATGGTTTAGGTGCCAATTCAACATGGATTGATATGGCAAACTCTATTATTTAGTGAGGAATAAGGATGAATTCGTTAAATGAGTTATAGTAATGGTATAAGATACTACTATTAATGTCCAACAGTGGGTTAGGCTATCAATTGTTATTAGTGACTACAAACCTATTATAAGACAATTTGCTTTTGTTTTTTAGACTTTGGAAATCTTATATACATTGATTCAAGGACTCTTGGACTCTTAATTTTGCTTAAGATAAAGTGTGTTTGTTTTTGCTACTCATACCTTAAACAAATCTTAATTGGTTCATTTAGTACAAATTATGTATAGGTTAGCATGTACAGGTGTTTATAGCAAAGCAAATACTTAATGAGGTGTTGTTGCGAAACCCTGTTTTGAGGGATTTGTTTAAAACATTTCAAGCAACTAAAAGACCATGGATTTTAAGATTGGAAAGCATAATATTCAAGCCTTGTAAGCCCTTATACTAAGCGATAAGAACATTTAATGGACTATTGCACACTTCAAATTCGAAGCATGATGCTTATGATATCCCATTATTATTCCTCATCATATAGCTAAGTCTTTATATTAAAAATTTTCTTTCCCTTTTTTTTTTTAAGATAAAGAAAAAGTTAAGGAGCAAGTGACAATTTCTCAAATTTCCATTAAGAATACCTTAAGTTTGAAGATACTAAAATGTATCCTCAAAACAATTCATAATCCTCCATTTTTAATATGTTCTAACGGTTGGAAAAAGAATAAAATAAGAATCTAATGTTAAGGTTTTCTAAACATGATACTTTACATTAGGTTTATAACTTTTCTCCCATCGTATGTCAAATTCTATCCTTTTGGACCTTGTATGCCCTTTCAACCATTAAAGCTCCCTTAACTTGTGTTGCCCTCTACTCTTAGCACTCGGTTCAATTCTCCCAATAAGATGGGAGACCTTCGGAGAAAGTGACTTAATGTCTGTACACCTTGTGGGTGTAGAGAACATAGTGAAGCGTTGCCTAGATGAGACTCCTTGTTGGCTGTTTAGATCTAAATGGTTCTCGTACCTTCCAAGGGATTCGAGCCCATTAAAAGATATGCATCCTCTATGGAAGATATGCTGCCACCTATATATCGTTACTCCAATTATAGAACTACAAGCTATAAGCAAAGACAACTATCCATATGGCCTAATCCCAAGGGCTAGATCCATCCCATAAGACCCTTTAGCCAATACTTTAGACAAAGATCGCACCTTGGAGGCTCAAACCCCCTTATCCCCCTGGTGCATATTCTTTCTGTCCCTCTTTCTTAAGTGTTGATATTGTCACACCTTGAAGCGATAGAGTCATAACAATTTTATTGTACAAACCATTCTAAGATAGAAACCGACCATACAGTTGTTATCTTAGATATGATTTACACAAGACATCCATGACTAACTTACTTTGAATTAAATAATTCAGAAATTAAATAAATTATTTATCTAAGAAATTATGAAAATATGGATATACGTTAAATTTAAATATTACAATTAATGTTTGAAAAGTTTCATCATACTACATTTCCTAAGTAATACATTACTTGAAAATAGATGTCTCTAAAATAAAAGCTAAAACCTTAACAATATGTTTGTTCTTCAGATATATTTCCTTACTCCCTAAAATCCAGTAGTTGTTAACTTTAAGATAAATGTAGGCCGCTTCCTAGTTAACACTTGCAATAACGTTTATAGGGATATTAGCAACTACAACTCAATAAGTTGAGATGAAGGCTTAAAACTATACCTCAAACATAAATAGGATTATCAACCAAATTAGTTAAATGCAATGTATGTAGATGCAATGTATATATAAGCAAATACCATTATACGTTGTTGTCCAGCCGATTGTGAGATTAGAGAAATTATTCTCACTCTAATCTGGCTTGAAGAGTTTTCATTTAATGCAACAATTCACAACCAAACCTAAGTTTATGCAATGAAAACACCGTTCCTTCAGTGACTACTTTCGAACAATTGACTTCACCCTTACCGCGATTTCCCCATCTGTCACTTAGTTCTATTAATGATGAAGAAGGAACCAATTATACTATCTGTCACGCCTCAAAGTAGCAGAGTCATAACAGTTCCACCATGTAAATCATTCTAAGATAGAAGTTAGCTTTACAACAGCTATCTTAAACCCGATCTACACAAAGTGTCCATAACTAACCCGCTTTGAAGTAAACAGTTCATAATTTAAATAAGTCGTTTACTTAATAAAGTGAGAAAATATATATATACACTAGAATTCGGTTATTACAATTAACGTTTACAACGTTTCACCGTAATATATTTCCTAGTTAATACATTATTCAGAAATAAAAAATTCTAAGATAAAAGCTTAAACCTTAAAAATATATGTCTGTTTTTCAAATGTTTTTCCTTACTCCCTAAAATCCAGCAGTTACTAGCTTCAGAGTAGTTGTAAGTCGCTTCTTAGCCAACACCTGTAACGACGTCTATAGGGATGTGAGCAACCACAGCTCAGTAAGTCAAGATCGAGGATTTAAAACTATACCATAAACACAAATAAGGTTATCAACCAAATTATTTGGTACAATACATGTTTAAGCAAATGCCATCGTACAACATTGACCGACCAGTCGTGAGATTAGAGAAATTGCGCCAGCACTAATTTGGATTGAGGAGTTGTCGTTAATTCAATAGCTCGCGACCAAACCTAAGCTTATACAATGGAAACATCGCTCCTCCCACAACTACCTTTAAACCATTGACTTCACTTTTGCTACGACCTCTTCACCTGTCACTTAATTTGATTAAGGATGAAGAAAGGACCCATTTTGCTATCCAGCACTATTCCTTTCGAAGGGATCGGTATTTAGCTGGAAAATCTTAGGTTTCCCCTAATGGGTTGCTATGCAGGTCCGATTTATGTTTACAAGTCATATCTTTGTTAAGTTTAATTTAGGGTGATCGATCATTTCATACAATACAAGTCAGAACAACATACAGAATCATAGCATCACTTATAATTAAACACATACACGCAACTAACTATCTAACAAGCGCAACCAAGTATAATTTTAAGCCTCCAAAATACAACAACGTATTAATCCCAACTTATCTCGACTCCTCGCTCACTTACTCGAGGTCCGACTCGTTCAAGCCATCGTCGATCATCCCTATAACACAAACGTGGTTTCAGTTTTTCATATAACTATTATAAGTTGGTTTTATCCTATAACACTTATTGTTATATTTTGTTTAGGGTCTAATATGTTCAGTTATCTAGGTTCTTAAATCTTTTACAATTATTCTGGGTTTAAAGTTAAGTTCGGGTTCAGTTTCCGCATCGATTTTTTAAATTCGATTCTAGTTCGATTTCTAAGTACTGTTTTATACCCATACCCTAAAAACTCATTTCAACTCATAATGTGAAATTAATCACATTACTTCCAGATATCCTAAATACCATAATTACCCCTAGTCGGTATTTTATTATATGCGGTACACTTAAATCCTTATTAGTATATCGAATTTACTCCTGATGTGAAAAATTTTTACATTTTTCATAAAATTACATAAATTCAAGATTTCTATTAGATTTATTATATATCCCTATTATTTATATAATATCAATTTTTATTCTAATATCTTCTATTTATTATATTTTCAATAATTACATATTATGTATTATTAATTATTATGTATATAATACACATCTAATATTTTTATCACTCTAATTACCATCTCCTAACATCAATTATCATTTCAAAATGTCTAAATTTATCCTAAATTAGATTTTACACCTAATTATCCTAATTTACAAAATTAACTTAAAATTAACTTTTTTTCCTATTACATATTTACTACATAATTAGCCTAATAATTACATCTAACACCCTAAATACTACAAGTATCATACTTCATCAGATTTCAATATCCTAAAACATATAATTATTCACTAAATCAGTAATTAACTATTTAATTACTTAATTAACCCTAAATTACCCATTTTATGTCTCATTTAACGCCTAAAAATTATCTAAAAATTTCAAAAACTAATTTTTGAAAACAGGATTCATAGCACTATTTTATATCATCTAAGTAGTCTACAAAAAAATTTTGGGCTCAAGACTACACTTTTAAGGTCATTTATTTCTAAACCGAAACATGTTCAGTTTTGGATGATTTCTTAAGGACCATACATCACAAAACATATTTTCATCAAAATAATATTTTTCCTATGTATTACATACAAAAATATTCCGTAATAACAAGTTTCATAATTTTCTAAGAATATTTAATATTTTTATAAAATTAAACAAAATCGAGTTGGAAATCAAACTCATCGATTTAGGTGGCTCCGGCTACCGTCAATAACCATAGGTGTGTCGGCTCACCTGGGCGTTACCACCACCGTGTGGTGGTGGTAGCTGTCCACTCTCAGCTGCTCGTCGGGTATTGATTCCCCTCTAAGGTTCTAATTGCACAAATTTGAGTAATTTTTTTATAATTAATTCAAACACTTACTATTTCAGCTCTCTCTATTTTTCTCACTCTCTAAACTGACCGAATGAGCTTTTGAAATTTTCTTGCTATTTATAAAGCATTAGGGAAATTATTGTGCATTAATTAGACAAGACAATTGCCTTATCTCTTCTTCTTTTTTTTTTCACTTTCTAGTTGTTGCATTTTAATTGGTTGATTTCCTTCTTTAATTTTTAGATTGTGATGTCCTACTTTTGGACTTTTTCTCATTTTTATATATTTTTATTGATTTTTTCTTAATTAATTATGAATTTTACTTAATTATTTAGTATTATTTTAGCACATTTCGTCTATTTCAAGTAATTACGCGTATTTCTACCTATATGTAAATTCATATATAGTACAAATAAATATTCCTAAATATTATTTAGGTTATTTTATGATTTTTATATGTAAATTCATATATAGTACAAATAAATATTCCTAAATATTATTTAGGTTATTTTATGATTTTTAGTATGCATATAATTTATTTCTAGTAATTTGTTAATTGTTGGAATACATTTTACATATTTTCAATAAATAACGAGTTATATACTTAAAATTTTGAAATTTTATATTCTTTTATTTTATTACTTATTTTCTTAAATTCGAACTTACGGGATTATTTTTAGTAATATTTCTAGCTTTACTTTATAATTTAAGTTTGATTGAATCTTTCAATCAATCAGAACCTTAAGTAGCTGGTTGTGGAGTTTATACTATTCAATGCTATTCCTTTCGAAGAGGTCGATATTTAGCCGAAAAACTCTAAGTTTCTCCTAATAGGTTGCTATGCGTATCCAATTTAGAATTTCAAGTCATATATTTAATTAAATCAAATTTACGGTGTTCAATCATTCCAAATAAATCACACAAACCCCAGCTAGAATAGCAACTCAAAATCACATCAAGCTTAGAAACAAACACATACAGGCATACACACAATCAACTATGTAATAATCACATCTCAGTATAATCTTAAGCCTTTGCATACTACAAATTAGTACTCCGAGATACAATAACATATTAATCTCAACTTACTTAGACTTCTCGCTCGCTCAAGATGCGACTCACACTAGCCATCACCAATAATTCCTATAATACACAAATTGTTTTAGTTTCCATATAATTACTATCAATAGGTTTTATTCTATAATACAGATTATGATTATTTTTAATTGAGGGTCTTACTATATTTAGCGATTTCGGTCTAGGTCTATCAGGATTACTTCTCTTGTTTAGTTAGGTTTCGAATTTGCTTTTCATTCTGATTTCAATTTAGTTTTTGAATTATATTCTAATTTACTTTTTTATTACCCTTTGTTTATAACTCCTTTAAATGCCTTTTAGTGATGAATATAATCTAATCTTTTATTTAGGTTTTTGACTTGCTATTTAATATGCCAATATTAACTCTAATTCTAATTTTACTTCTAAATCAGTTTCTAAATTTAATTTTGTTGTAGCTTTTGATTATTGTTTTTATTTGTGAACCCTAAGAATTCTTCTCGAACTAAAATGTGAAATTCATCTAACTATGCTTAGGTATCCTAAATTTATATTTTAGCTCCTAATCTATATATTTATCAATACAACGCATTATGTTCTTAATTTAACTACTGAATCAAATCCCAATGTAAGAATGACCTACATTTTCACATTAATTTCTCAAATTTACCTTTCAAACCAAATTTATAATATTCTCCTATTATTATAATATTAGTAATTTAACATAATATTCTTCACTTATTTAATCTTCTTATTCATATATTACTTATTACTACTTAATCTACACATAAAGCATACATCTAACCTCTTTAATACCATAATTTACATCTTTCATCATCAGTTAACATTCCAAGACATATAAATTCATCATAAATCACCTAAATCATAAAATTAACCTTTAATATATCATTTACCTACATATTTAGTACATATTATGCATAATACATACAACTAATGCCTCAAACTCCACTAAAGCCACGAAAAATATATTACATTCAGTGAATTATGGTTGTTATATTATGATAATAAAAAGTACTAAGATAGTTTAATATATATTATTTTCTGGTATACTTATTTTAGGTTTGATTTTACTAAAAATTAGCTTAAATTAGATAAATAACCAAATAGAATTATACAATTCAAAATAAATATTCTAAAAATCATAGCTAAGCTTTAGAAGTCATTACAAATCATATGTATTAAGGAATTTAATTAAAAAATTATTATTTCTTTCATATAAAAAACAAGACAGATTCAACAAAATAATTTTAGTAAATACTAAACATATAGTTTATCAAAAATTATTTTTATTTAAATTAAATATATCATATAAGAAATATGTACAACAAATATTAGTTCAAAATAACATTATTTACCATTTTTGAAAATTCATATAAAATTCATTGGAATAAGGTCTGTTCTTAAGTAACCTATATAATCACTTTTAATTTTAAAAAAAATGGTTTGATATTATGATTTTAGATAAAAAAAAAATACCTACAGAAACTAAATTTCATAATTTTTCATGTATATTTAATATTCTTACTAAATTAAACAAATTCAAAAGGGAAATTGAAACTTACCAATGGACAAACTTCAAACCACCAATGGTGGCTCCACCATTTGTCTACAACTCTAGATGTGGGGTCCACTATTTGTTGGTAATATTCGTTCATCTCCAAGTGGTCATTGGATGTTGATTCCCTAAGTCCTAAATGCACACCATTTTATCCAATTTTACTAAAATTGATTTTTCCTCTCCTCTCTTCTCCCTAATTTTTTTTCTAATGCCCAACTTATTAAAATGGTGTTTGGTTGGGTTGTGCAGAATTTATAGTGTGGTTAGGGTTTTACTTTCAATTTTGTATTGCTAAGTGCCCCTTATCCCTTGTCTTTTTTCACTTTTTAAATGGGCTAATACTATTTGTAGGATTTTCATCTTCCATTTCTAGCTTGCTACGCCTATGTTTTGGACATTTCCTCGTTTTTCCACATTTTTTCTTGATTTTCTTTAGTTATTTATGAATTTTCTTTAATTATTTAGTATTATTTTAGCATATTTGGAGTATTTTATGTAATTTCACGTATTTTAACCTATACGTAAATACATATATGGTACAAATAAATATTTCTAAATATTATTTATATTATTTCATGATTTTTAGTATGTATATAATTTATCTCAATCGATTCGTTAATTATTGAAAATCATTTTATACGTTTTTGATAAATAACAACAAATTTATATATAATTGAATATTACAATAATTAATTATTTTATTATTTATTTTCCAAAATTTAAACTAATAGGATTACTTTTACTAATAATTCTAACCTTATCATAAAATTTAGACTAGATCGGATAATTTGTCGGATAATTTGTTCAATTACCTTAAATTTTACAAACCGAATCTCGAATATTTAATTGAAAGGCTTACAGATATTGAAGGTTCTCCATCTCTCACAACCTTTCTATTAAATTAATTATCGGATTGCATATATCAAAATTGTTTCTAGCATACTATTAACTCATGTATAATCTTTTACGAGCCTACTACCAAGTCTAACTAGGTAGGTAAGTTCAAGAAAACTTTCAACCATAAACATCTCTAATTTTAATTATATCTCTTTATAACCCAAAAACAAGTAACCGATACTATCAATTCACACTTGATAATGAAAACCACACTTTCCTTTATGATTGTTTTGGAATCTTTACCGTATGATTTAAAGGTGGAAATCTAATTAGAATTAGTAATACCATCTTATCGAAATTTTATAATTAAATCTAGAGTTAATTTCTTGACAATATGAAAATTAAATATTATTAACTATAAATTAGATGACGAAGGGAGACGAAAATTCAAAACCATATTTTGTTGTTCCAAGAAAAGGGGCAAAGCAGAGTTTTGTTGCCCCCCAACAGTTTGTCCATCGCACAAAGATTCCTAATTCTTAAGTGCTAATTTCTAGGACAGCACACTATTCCAAGGGATTCCACCGTTAAGTCAGCTGACCTGTCTCTATTACGGTTTACGGGTCAAATCAACTGAAAAAAAAAAAAAAAAATTAAACGCCTGCCTTCCCATATATTAATATATACAATCATTACTTTTATTTTTCAAATGTCCATTATTTTGGACCACCGTCCTTAATTGTTATTAATCTGTTACCCTTCTTGTGGGCACATGGCCTGCGCTGCGCAGACCATTTTTTAATTTGTAAAACTGTCCGTGTTCGAAATATTCACAATCCTTTTTCCCTTTTTCTAGAACACTTTTTTTTCAAAGTTGTATGCTTTCAGATTCCTTTTTAATATTTATTGGAATGAAAACGTTACAATTGCAAAAAAAAAAAAAAAAAAAAAAAAACTGTAGTAACATTGAGAAATTACTATAGTCATAAAAATTAATTTATTATTATTTTATGTCCCATTGTCACTATACATCAAAAACCTCTAGTAACCATAACCGATTAAAGTATTTATAATACTATTAATACGCCTAAAGTTTTGATTTAAACAAACACCGAAAAATAATAAAAGACAAACACAACCAACACCCTTTTTTCTTGTTTCTACCAGGTACTCAGCATTAGGGAAAGTTAGATTAGAAAACTCCCATCCAAATTTTATTGACTGGATGGCTACTCCACTTGTATACATTGAATGGTCATGTGAAGCTAATAAATGAAACATGCTGGAAACACATATGTTTAAAAAAATAAAATAAAATCCTACAGGTAATATTATATATACACAGAGACTGGGAGGAATAAAGTCAACCATTATAAATGTAATGTACAGACTTAAAGTGGATTTATGTACAAAACAGTGTGCAATTACATTAAAATAATTCCTTAAAACCTATGTACATCCTTCTCTACCTATGCCAGCTATATACAAACAGACCCACTACCACATGGCACATCCCCACCAGCATCTTTCGAGCTTCCACTTTTTTTCAAATTCAAATCCTCCACCTAAAAATTTAGCCCAATTTGAAATTGGTATGGGATGATGACAACATCATTCAACAACATAGTAAGTTCTTTTCCTTCCCCTATCTACTCATCACCAACCAAACCCAACTCCTAACGACTACTCAACCCACCAATCTTCCAAATTCCTACTATTTACATAAAAGATCCATTTTTCTAATTCAGGATCTTATCTATTTCTTACATGTTTCGTCTTAATAACTCCAAAAGCTACAAGTTCCACCTCACCAACCTTATACCATTATATCCAACCCACCAATTAGCTTGCTCGGAAATTCCGGTTTCCGGATCCGTCACTGACACTTGTAATTTAGGAATAGGACTTTATCAACCCCAAATGGTACAAATTCCACCTCACCAAGCTTCCAAGTGATAACAAAACAGCCCCAGCTACCCCAACTGCTTCTTCATCCTCATCTGCTTTTGGATTATGTAGTAATGGGAGTTCTTTGACCCTCAGCTCAGTCGACCCGATTTTATGCCTTACTTCTTCAATAATCTTGGGATCCGCTGGGTTCCCTAGCACATCGGTTACATAGAATATATTCCTCGCCATGTTCATGATGGTGGAAATCTCTGCTCTTGTGACATTGAGGCTGTTCTCGCGGAATGTTCTCGTAACATCTGCTAGTAGGCCTTGTCTGTCGGCCGTGCACAGTTCCAACCTTACACCCTGTGTGGAATATAAACGCGAATATCGAATTCAACACATGAACATATTAATTTTATGAAAGGATTCAAGGACATGAAATAGGAATTCTCTTTGCTACCTTGGATGTTCTTCTCTCGACTGCGGCTTTTACACACTGAATCACACGCTGTTTTTCAGCTTCTAAATTAATCGGTGTTCCATCAGCATGCCTAATGTAAAATTCCTGAAAAAAGAACATTCCAAATAAAAGCGTGAATTTTATTATAATCCAAACATATCCTTGTCAAAGCCTGAAAAAGATACTTTGCTTAAAGAATCAACGCATACCATGGATGCCTTGTCGAATGAAGTGTTGATTGTCCCATGAAAAACAACATATTCCATATCTGTCAAAGTGCACACAACATCGAACAACAGCTTTGTTCTATCCTTGCACTGGATGTTCACCACCGAATATCCCCTTTCCACCCAATTCTGTACAGTCACGACTGGAGAATCGGCGCTGAGCTGCAAGGACGGTTCCCTTTCGTAATCGCGATCGGCAAACATCATCTGATGCAGCCTCCTCTCGGTGTGCGTTACCGCCAAGGAAACAGATGTTTTCGCACTTTTAATGTCGTTGTCTCCCTTCAGGACATGTCTCAACAACTCCTCGATCCGGTCTATCTGTTTCGAGTCCTCGATGGGGGACCCTGAATTGCAATCCTTCAAGTATATAAGCGATGCGATTCGGCCGTTGTGAGTCCAAACCTTCGACTCCACAACACTACACTGCAGATCAGCTAGTACAGCGAACACTTCGGATAGGAGACCAACGCGATCCGTCCCGGTTAATTCAAGAGCTGTTAGACCGGTACGATCACTGGTTTTTCCACAGTGAATATTACCAAGTGACTGCAACATACAAATACATACAGAACAATCAACTGAAATCCTAAAATCGATGATGTCGTTATGCCATCTATCCGATGAAAAGAAACTAAGACTACAACCAGAGTTACAGGGGGGGTAAGTGGTAACCACACCTGCTCCAAGCAACTAAGGACGCTGTCTTCAGTCAATTTGTTTCCGTTTTGATCAGTCACATGAAAAACTGTAGCAACACAAGAAGACCGAGGAAAGAAAGGTCAAACAATTTCTTGAACAGATTCAATGATGGCAACTAAAATTAAAAAGTAGATGACCGACAGCAATTAAGTCTCACGTTCTGAATAATTATACCCACAGCCAAATGAAATTTAAAAAAAAATTAAATCAATGTTCCAACTATTCCCAACTATTTTGTCAATTTAGTACTAAAATTTGTTCTAGAAAAAGAGAAAAGAGAACCCAATTGGTAACAAATTGTATTTTTTTTTTTTTCATTTATTTTGCGAAATGACATGCCATCCGACACAGCTGGATCCGCCTATTTTTACCAACATCTTCCATTAAAGATTTCCACGATATACACCGAATTAGAAGGTGCATCATGAATCAGCAATCAAAACAAGAGCACATACCATCCATGAACCATCTTCCATCTGATGAAATGTAGGCTTTTTTAATGGAGAGGTTGAGATCTGTAAGAACTTGTACGGCTTCTAATAAAATTCCACGTTTCCTGGCACTATCGACCTGCAATAATACAAAGAAGCAAAAAAAATAAAACGGATTATATTAAATTAGAGACCAAGTCAAATTTTCAAAGAAATTGAGAAAAATAAAAGCAAAAATTGGGTTTGAAATTTTGATTAAATGGATTACGTAAAGGAATTACCTTCACAACAGTGGAAGTAGAGCAAACGCCATTATCAATAACGACCCTGTTGGAAAAAGAAAAACGAAAGTTCCCTTTACACGATAATTCATAGTACGATTTTCAATTTTCATGTGGAAAAACAATAAAAATGAAAAAGGGGGGAAAAAAAAGCAATTACTAAATTAAATGAAAGTAACTGCCAAGGGAAATTAAAAGGGAAGGAATAGATTTCTTGTGGGTGAATTTTCAAAAAAAAAAAAAAAAAAAGAAAGAAAGACGATTCTTCAACATATAATTTCCATTTAAAATCTATGAGAAGTATTAAAAATCCATGAAATTGCTACTGTAAATGATTTTCTCAGACAAAAAAGACCCGTAAAATTAACGAACTTTATCATAAAAAAAACTCGATAAAAAATCAGCCTTCAGCGCAAAAAAACAGTTTGCGAAACGTCAAGAAATGTGTACGGACGCGTCAATTTGCAGTAGAAACTGAAAGAGGGGAAAAAAAAAAAGACCCGGAAAAAAAGATAAGAAGAAGCAAAACCTGGGAGTATCCATTCGGTAGATAAGCTTCTCGAATTCATCCAAAATCGCCATAGTCTCTCTTTCAGCAACCGACCACGAATTCTCTATGAAAAAATAACGAGAAAATTCGAAGACCCCAAGAAAAATTAAAACTTCTAGTTATTTTGTTGCGATTTTAGTTCCTATACAACTCTGTACAGATGCCTACGTAGATATTCTGGTAGTATAAGGTAGTTTTTGATTTCTATGACCTGCGTTACTGCCGTGTTGTAGCCTTGTAGGGGTCAAAGGAAGGGAAGGCGAAGTGGGGAGGGAGAGAGAGCGAGAGATATATAGACAGAGAGAGAGAGTGTGTTACTGGTTTGTATTTTGGGTGGTGTTTTTTTCTTTCCAAAGCGCAAAGCCCGCCTCAGACTTTGGTTTATAACATACCGATAACAGATTTTCCACACCTTAAATATTAAGAACATAAATAAGGGCGCAAATACATACTAATCGTTAGAGCTGTTATAATTTGATAATATCATTGAGAATCAATTAAGTTAGAATTTTTCTTGTTAAAATTATAATATCTAATACAGTTGATAAAATAAAAGAAAAAATCCATTATTTAGAAACCATGAGAGAAGAATTTTTTAGAAGTGTAATATTATGTTTTAATAATTTTAAAAACATATAAATAATAGAAAAGTCATCACAATTTATGATTTTTTTAGTATTATATTTGTAGTTTTAGCAACCGCTTTGGGTTTGGGCTATTATAATATTTTTTAAATTATGATCCGTTAAATTATAATTTGAAAATTTACGAATCTATATATACCTAATTTATATTTTATGACCCTAAATATAGCTAGTCCTATAAATAAAATTTTATTCAATGAATTAATAAGAAATACAAATCATAATTTATATTTATAAAATACTATAGTATATAAAATATATTTATAAATATATGATAAGAATATATATCATTCATAATCTTTAATAAAGGGTTTTAATTTAATAATATAAATATGAGCCTTATTTTTATTTTTCATTTATGCATAAAGGATTTGAGTGAGTGGATAAAGATAGAATTACCTTTCAGAATCTAGGGTCCTCAGGCATTTATTTTCATTATCTATGAATTTATTATGGGCTCAAATCGCAATTTTCGGTCATTTTTGGCATCCTTTCGCTATTTACTCGTTAGAAATTGAGCCCGCGCTTTCACGCATTGGAAAAGACAACCAATGAAAGCGAATGTGAAGCTGAAGCATGGGACCCAAATAAAAATTTTGTTTCTTATATTCAATTTATGTGTTTTATTTTATTTATGCGTAGTTTGTGTTAATTAAGCTTTATATATATCCATTAGAACCTAAAAAGCGATTATCAACTCGAAATTTTTTAAAAACAACAAGTGATATGGAAAACATAAAACCGATAAAGTCAATAGCTAAAACATATATCCATACAATAATAGATCACATAATTCGCTTTAGCATATAATAATTTCTTTTCATATGAACAATCATTTATATTAAAACCTATTGTATGAGACTTAAGAGATTTCCAATATATCTTAATTTTTTTTATTTTTTGTATTTTATATTTACCTGCATCTTAGTTATTTTATTATATAATAATTATTCTAATAAGGTGAAAGAATCCAAAAGAAAAATACACTGAAATCAATTATTTTCAAGAAGATCTTCTTAGAAAATTCTTTTCTATATAAACTATCTTATTGGCGAACAATTATCGTATATTATTGGCAAGATAAGATAGTAAATAGTGCCTTATCTCATTAAGCTGACCCTCAAAAGTACTTTCTTTCTTATAATCTATATTAAAATAAGTATCTCGGTGCAGTATTTATATTATATTAATTTATTTTTACAAAATATGATATTTATTTTTTTAAATCGAACAAATTAACTCTTTTATGCAAAACTTAAAATTGTAAAATTAATATTTTTTTTAAATTTGATTATTTATTAAAAATAAGGACATCACAATCCTTTTTAAGCCGCCAAATATGAAGATTTCATAGATCAAATTTATCATTTTATGACTCAAGTCACACCAAAACAGATTTTCTTAACGAGAATATATATATATATATATGTGTGTGTGTCTATGTGTTAATAAAGTTTGGTATTTTTTTAATGTCCTTCTGTCGATTTTTTTAATACCTATTTTTATATTTTCATTCGTTTAAAATTTGCTCAAAACTATATCTACGTAATTTTCATGGCAAAATAGGGTTGCTTGTGCATATAGCTTGCTGGAAATAAATTAATTAAATTTCCAATTTTTTTCTTTACCAGTTCAAAATTTCAAATCTTGCATTACAAATTTTTTTTTATCTAATATTAAATCATATAAATTAAAAGTTAGATGTAAAAATAGAATCATAAGAAAATCCGAAATCATATCTCAAAAGCTCTTATCTGTGGCCAAAAAGAGAAAATTAAATAAATGAATTAAAAGAAAATTTCCAGCACGCAGACACGTTCTCATCGGTTCAACCAATCAAAGTTCCACGTGTCAAACGATCCTTCTTTCTCATTGGCCTGTTCTGGGCCACCTAGGATTCCACCTGTACTCAAGCATTGCCCTTTGCGTGCTTTCGACTCAATAGTACGTTTAAGATTCTTAATCCAACGCTCAGGGACATCCCACGTGTCGGAAGTGGGTCCCACAGCAATTAACGTAGCTTGATTGCTAAGTTTTAATTTGCCGACTCGAATCATGATGCAATCACATGACGACAACACGGTGTACGTGGCGAGTTTTACTGAAAAGTGATTATTATTATTATTTTTTTTTTAATGAGTACTTGATCATCGCTCCTGCTTATAACTAACTTGATTCCACCACTTGCCCCTGGAATCTGGATTGATTCATCGCGCTTTTGGGGATTCAATTGTCATTTCAAACTCCACTCGCTCTATAATATCTCCATTCCAATTGCGTTTAGTTCATCTTCACAGCCGCCATTGCCGGTAACGGAATTACAATATAGCATTTAGCTAAAAGACGAGTTTCGATCTGATTTGTTTTTTTTTTTTTTTGGCCCCCCACCCAAAAAGAAAAAAAATTACATATATTCAAATGATCTTCCTTTTTCTTCTTCCCTCTTTACTGCCTGGATATAAATTTTAATTGCAATCCGGTATGTCATCCTTCTTTAAGAAAAATATAAAAAAAAAAAAAAAGGTTTCTACTTCACTTGAGTTTAGTTAACAGTTCGTTCATTACGTTATAATAGTAATTTCATTTTATTTTTATTTTTTATGAAAAAAACTAGGATATATTTTATTTTAGGACCGTAATAACAATTTTATAAATGATTCCTCTTATAAAATATTAAATAACCATTCCTTACTCAAAATCATGAATAGCTATATAATGATAAATTGATTTTTTTTCCCAAATTACCACCAATAAAACTAACAATTATCTATATAATATCCATTTATAACTTATTACAACTTTATTTTATACTTTTGAAATATCTATTGTTATAATTTTAGTCCCTTTAACAATGTAAAAGGGTTGTAATTTTTAAAGAAACTTTCGTTCAAGTGGATTCATATAAATATAAATATATATATATATACCATCTTTTACACTTCTTAAAACATTCCATTTCACAATTTCCCAAACATTCACATACTGTGACTAATTTTGCTTTTAATAATAATCCAGATTTTCTAATGAAGATAGTAAAGATATTTTCAAGTATAACTTCCAAAAATGACGGCTATCGAGGCTCTAAGAATGTCAGCTCCGGATTGCCCCCTCCGAAAGATTCCTTTGTGATGGGCAACTTAGTAGAAGCAGCTAGGATGCTTTCCTAACCTTGAAAAAGTCCATAGATGAAGAGAAGTTCTTCATAGAGTTTGAGGAAGTGGCTTTACTTTTTGGCTCAATAACCCAAGAGACATCCCATGAGGGTTGCTCACATCAAAACCACTTTTAATGGAACACATGATAAGAGCTTGTAATTACCCTAAAAATCCAAGTTGGATTAAGTGAAATAGCTGAGTTTATATGATAAAGGCAATAGAGTTTATACAAAGATAACTTTTGATGTTTGGAGAGGGTATAAGAATGAAATTAGCTTTTTTGGTCTCTTAATAGACCGTGCTACTAATAAAGATGTCTGTTTCTTAAAATACACTATATATATAAGTGACGAAGAAATTAGATTTAACTCAATCGATATAGCTTATAAAATTAATTGATATAACAAGTGAAATCACAAGAAAATATAAATGAGAGTAGAAAATATCCATATCTAACGTATTGGATAGATTTCAAGTGGTTTTTACTATATTATAAGATCGACACTTTATTTTTTTAGACGGCAAATATATCATACTTAAACAATCATTAACAAGTACCTAATGCTTGGGCTTGAGATAAAATTAGATTTGTTTTTTGCCAATAAGATAATATTATATTAGATTACTTTTGATTTGATTCAATTAATTCATATTCATTTACTTTGAGAAATGTAACATTCTTTATAAATAAAGTTACATTGAAGTTGAATGATCAACATTTAAATATAGTTCTAGATCTATGTATACTTGAGTTAGAAATGAATCCAAATAAAAACTAAAACAAACTAAAGAAAATTCTTAATTGGAAGTAAGAATGTAGAATCAAAACCTATTTTTAGTTCAATCATGATGTAACTAGTTCAAATGTTTATAAAAAACCTATCATGAATTTAATAAGGTTCATTGGTGAACTTAATTTATGCTGTGTTCTTTTTTATTTATTCTTTTTGCGCAAGTTGCATTTTTTGATTGAAAATTAGGAATCCGAATAAGCACGTTTCAGTTCAATTTGTGTAACGGGGAAATAAGAATCTAAGCCTAGGAATATCCTTCCTTCCAAAGTATGAGGAAAGGTTTGAGGGTATATCAGTCATTTGGACAAATAAAAAAAAACAAATAAAAGAGAGAGAATAAAATCCTCTGTGGTGCATTGAATTGGTCGGCCGCACTTCACCAATTTGATCCATTGGTGTCTGCGCCGTATGTTCTCCATTAATAACGCCGTTCGAAACGTCTAGTACAAAGGAATTAGGCTTTTTGGATTGACATTCCTAACGCCATTCCCGTGACTGGAGCGCGACAATGGCTCGTCAAACTTCGTCGTTTAGGCAATTTCTTTTCCGTTAATTGTCGATTAAACAATTTGAATTATGAATAAACGTGTACATGAATTAAAAAACCCATGAGTAACTTAAGTTTAACTTAATATATACTCAAGTTTTATTTTAAAAAAATCTTGTTGAGACTAAATTATTCAAGCAATTAATTGAGTTGAGCTTGAATTTTATAATACTTAACTCAATTAGTTTGAACATTAATATTATTATAATTAAAAAAAATTATATCTTTAAATGAATTGATTTTAAACAAATTTAACCGAATCAATTTCGAGTTTATTTAGTATTACTTCGAATCGAGCTCGAGTTTTAAAATTTCGAATCAAACTCAAACTCGACCTCGAGCTCAATTGTGTATCGTCTTGACCCGACTCGTTTACACTCTTTATCATGAATTTAGTTTATGTCATAGTCGCAAGAAACTTGTCATAACTCTCCTATAAACATAGATATTTGCTATTTTCAACTTCTTTTTTTGCATATGTCCTTACTAATTACATGTACACACATAATTGGATGAAATAAACCTTTATAGTCATGTATAATTAGATATGATTAGTAGAATTATGCTCACGATATAGAGTCTTGCAAAAGTATATATCTATTTTTGTACATGACACGAACGAGGAATGTAACAATAATCGAAAAATGATACCAATATAATATGGCTCAAGAGCTGCCAATAAATGTATATTCATATATTTGCTGGTTATTTTCATATTAAACATTATTTAACATTTTACTTTCACTATTCGTATCACTTCAAATGATTTCTCTTTATCAAAAGGATGAAAACTGGCCCTCCAAATCCATAAATTAAAACGGGCTAGTAATTTTCAATCCCAAATTTCTAATTTACTTTTCCTAATTTCTTAATCCTAACAAAATTAATGATATCAGAACTTATTTCACCGGGAAAATGAAAAAGAATAGGTGTAAGAAAGTAAGTGGGAGCTTGCGAGAAGAGAATATAAGCAAACTAAAATCGGCGGGAAATGGTCGAGTTTTTTCCCGCCCGGAGAAATCGAGTTGGCAAAACCCATGGAGGGAAAAGAGCACAAAAAGCCTTCTCATTCCCAAACTTCATATTGATATTCATCTTTTGAGTTTGAGATTTTCCAGGCTAATCCTAATTCTTGAAATAAATCCAATTCACAGGCGAAACGTGGTTTTGTGGGACCATAGTGTCTTCGAGGTGAAAAAAAAAAGAAAAAGTTGGACTTAATCTACTTATTTTTCAATAACGTTTTTGATTAGAGGTGTAATATATAAAATAAGTAGAATCATAAAGTTTTTCATGAAGAAAATATATTATTTTATTTATCTTATATATCATAATCTTAATAAAAAGTATTGTTAAGATGGTTAAACTATTATTCGAGTGTACATCTTTTATTTTTTACTTTTGTGGACTCTTGGCGCCAATTTTGCACTGGCAACTAGATCTAGGCTGAGAATATGGAATTCTAGAATTTTTGGCGGGATTTTGTGGTTTGCATATAAATGTTGGTTTATGGACATGGTGATTGCGACCTTTGCGCAGGTTGAGGTTGTACCAAAACAGGTGACTCGAGACCCATGTGGATATGTTTTTTTCCATGTGAAACCTGAATGTGGATTTCACTTGGCTCTAGTTTAAAAAAAAGAAAAAGAAAAAAAAAAAAAGAAGCCTTTTCCAAAGAGATCGAGTACTTTTGGAGGGGGTAAAGGAAAATAAGTACTTAAAGTGGAAAGATCAAATACTATAGGTTTATATGAGTATATTAAGTTTTTTAAAAATTAAGGAAAGTTTTTTACTAAGTTATTGGTGGTTTGAATGAGTCATTTAAATTAAATCCTTTTATGTTTGTGTTGTTTCATCAAATTATGTAAAAGACTCTAAATTTTCATAACATAAAAAAAATTCAATTTAAATTATATATGAGAATAAATTAAATAGATATTATTTTAGGAAACAAATTAATTCAAGAATTAAATCACACTAAATACCAACCACAATCCACAATACAGGAGAACCTAGCCTTATTTAGAAAGAGTTCACTTTGAATAAAAAGAGGAGAACCACCCACATGATGTGTCCACTCTAAGTTAGCATGACAAGATTGGTTTTATATTTGCTCCTTATAATTTTAGTTAGCCAAACTCATAAGAATTTCTCCGGTTCCATTCATATATTTTACGGGACCAATCAAACTTTCTATTCATCTTTCGTTTTGTATCCGTTAAATCTTAACCGTTAAAAATATAATTACTTTAATGATTTAAGTTTAATAGATGCAAAATAAAAGGTGAAATGGATTACTATACCTCTTCCCTTAAAAGCACGGATATAACCATAGAAAAATCTATAAATCCATATATAAAACAATGATAATCTTGATCTAAGTATGAATTAAGAATTCTCTCATAATCTAACTTAAATTCAATTTCAAGACAAACCTTACACGAAGATTACAATTTTTTGAATTCCAAGAATAGAAGCATTTTCTCAAATAAATCACTCTCTTTTAGAAACTTAAAATTCTAAATAAACTAATAGAGATGATCAATCAACTCAAAACATACACGTTTCCTTAAGAAAGATCAATGTTATGAATCAAACTTAAGTAGCTCACATAACATATCTCCATGTCTCACAATTTCCTCATCATTTAGATCTACTATAAGCTCATTAGCCTTGCCATGCTCAATCTACCTCTTTATCTCCTTCTGGCCATTATACTGTGCCTATGTTGCTTTAATTCTTTCAATCGAAAAGCTATTCATTCAACGCTATGAATTTGTCTCTTGCCTGGTGAGTTAATATTTCAAGGTCCATTCCGTGCATATCTTCAATTAACTGCCTTTGAGAGGTATTTAATGTAGCCATTTTCTCTCTTTTCTTTTCTTCCTACTCACTGCGTTAGCCATCACGTTTACTTTGCTATGGTGATAAAAAACTTTCAAATCATAAACTTTTATTAGCTCTAGCGGATGCCTTTGACATAGCATTGCTTGAGGGCTTGAGGACAGAGAAAAGTCCAAGCTTATGGGTGTGCTAGTTTGTAGTATCATATTTATGTACATTGGAACCACGTTTTTTGTTATATGTTGTTTGTGTTTTATGTTATATAAGCCCGTTCAAGCTCAGATTGCACATCATGCAAGGAGCTATGGTGAAAGGGTCAATGCGTGAAAATTAATGAAAAGTGCATAAGATTTGAACCAATTGCCATTTAGAGAAGCCCCTAAAGCATTAAGGACTTTGGTAGCTTCTACGTTTTGACCGAGTTATAAGATTTAGACAATGTCAATGAGAGTCAGATGATCCTTTGCTACACTAAACGAAACACAAATAAATGCTTCGATCAAATCTCCTTTAATGAGATGCGGTCAACTTATCCCCGCACCAATTAAAAATTATAGATGTTGATATATGTGCCATTTCAATGCCTATGCTCTCATTATGTAAAAGCCTAGCGGCAAGTGTTAGATTATTATTTTTTAGAAGGCTAAGATCTTAATGTTATGTTTAGTAGGTAGGATTGGTTTAAAATAGAATGAAATGAAATAAGGATTGGAATAACAAATCAATTGTTGTGTTTAGGAATGCCCATGATATAGAATAAAATTAAATGTATATATAATAGCAAATATCCAAAATTAAGTTGAAGGTTAAATAAATAGTTTTGCTTAATAATAATTGATGAGAAAAAATGGAATCATGATTCTATCTTGTTAAATATACTTTTAAATATTGAGAAAGGGAATGAATCCTAGAATTGCAATTCAATTCTAGTTCATTCCTAATTTCGGGCTATGTGACATGACTCTTTGTTGTGCTTGTGTTTAGTGTAGATTAGCTATTTTCTAAATAGAATAACTTAAGTGTTGCTATATTTAGCTTAATTTAAGGATTCTTAGTTTATTATTGTTGCATTATACTTATTGTTTATACTATGAAACTTCCGTTCATGGCAAGTTTGTTCCTCTGCACTTGTTTTGTTGTGTTTTTAGTAAGATGAGTAGCTACAGTAGCTTAGGTAGTGTTTTGAAAATGAGCTAACAGAGCTTATGGATTTTGAATTCTCTTTACTATTTTTCACTGTGCTTTCGAGAAAAACTAGCTTTTAAAGTATTTTCTTGTTAATGAACAAACAAATTAAGATGGATATTTGACATTTTTCACCAAACTAGAAAGGTATGTGTACTTAAGTAAAATTGTTATGTTGACTTGAGTTTTACTAAGGATGAATATACCATAGCGCTTGTTATTAATTTTCATTCCTAAGACCTTAATGCAGTTAAGCAATTTATCTTATCTTTTACCTCTTCTTATGTTAGGTAGAGATGGTTTGATAGATTAGTGATAGGTAGAAACTAATAGAAAATATAAACACAATTAACGTAATGTTGTTTTGTGGGTAAAAACCGTAATCACGACTAGTGGTGATTGAAATACGAACCCCGTTCTAAATATGGATGGTTATTAGCTTATTTAATATTAATGTTTTAACCTTTACATTGTTTCTTACATCAAACTCTTCTTTTGATTTGACCCTCGACTCCATAAATTTTTAGAAAAATTCAAGCCACACACGACCTGCTTGTAGTTGCACGGTGAGTTTTGTTTTTTTGTTTTTTTTAAAGACAATGTCATCCCTCCATCAGACATTAACGATGTCTTTTTTAACTTCCATAAAGGAAATATATTTAACTCCCCTTGCTAGGGTTAGGTTTCCTATACCTTATATGGATTCTAAGGAGTCCCATTCCTCGTAAGCAAGGATTCTTTTTCTTTTTCTTTTTCTTTTTTTTCCCTTAAAGAACAATTTCTTATATGCACCTGAAATGCTGGAGTTATTCGAATCTTTGTAAAATAGCCTTCCCCTTCATACCCCGAATAGTTAGAGTTGAGTGACCATTTTTCACATTCTCAAAAGATGCCGCTTACTTCATCTTGAGTTGGTAGGGATAGAGGGTTTGATGAAGCCGCCATCGCATTCTTTGCCTTAGTGCTTTTATAGAATCATTTCCACTATAATATCCAACTTTATTTATAAATCATATTTTTGGAAGGGAGAAAGTATACATTTACTCCTTAACAGCATCTAATTATCTATTTAAATTCTTAAACCCTTTTTTTCCCCTTCTGCCAAAGTCCTCAACATTTTTCTAATTTTAACAAAATAGGTCTTTCATCAACTTTATTAAATTCTACTTCATCAAATGTATTAGCTTTTGATCAGCTTTGGATTGGTCAACAAAGATGACTAGGGTTAGTGTAATTTTTTGCAACATTTTCTTTTTTCTTTTTGTAGGTGTAGAAGTTTGAATACTAAGGTTAGTCATGTACTGTGTGCAAGTTGTACCACAATGATTAAGGGGAATAACTTGAATGGTACGTAGGACAATAGGGAAGTAGGACAATAGGGAAATAGTAGAAATAAGGAACAGACAAACTTAATAGGTTTAACATAAGTTGTGATAAGTGGAGAAGCATATTAACATCAAATTTCACAAATCATGATGAGACTGTATTGTGTTCCTTGTGGCCTTAAGTGTTTGATTTTTAGAGTAGCGAATCCAATAATATGGCGGCATTAGTGATGGATTATCTTCTATCCAAATGAGGGAATAGATAAGGTATTTATAGAAGTTGGCTATCGATGATGATTAACATAATGCTAACTCCTTAATTAATGGATTTCAAAACTAGCTCTTTCTTAAAATCTAACATAATAAAGGCCTTATTAATATGTGAGAGAAATAAAAAAATATTAGAATTAGGCAAGCCAATCCAACAAGTCGTAGTCTAAACCCAGATGCCAAATTCGTCTTATCATCTTAAATATACATGGCCTTGACTCGTTGACTCTTATTACGTTAGTCAAGGAATCAAATCTATATAATTATTCGACTTGAAGCCTAATTTTAGACTTAATCAACTACACTTATTTAGTTTATTTTCAATAATTTTACTATATTATATAATTAAATCTAATTAATATTATTTCAATTATATAATGTAATTAAATATGCTTAGTACTATTATTTTACTTAATTAATTACGTTAGACCAATTAAAAGTTGATACGTTTTCAAAATGGGTAGAAAATTTATCAAATGTTGAGGATCAAATAATATATATATAAAGATTAAAAACTCAAAACAATTGAGTATCGAATGTAAATGTGTACTTTTTCGCTTTAAATAAAAACACTTAAAATTTGAAAAATATTTTTAATGAAGGAAATGGACCTGTCGAGTATCAACTTTTTCAGATACGATGGGAAACATCAATGCTTATCCAACTATGAAGGATTAATCTAAAAATTATTTAGTGAATATCCTAGCTATAATGCCTTGACTTTAATTTATAAATGAACTATTAGTTGACTTTATAAACCCTGATGTCTCTTCATTTTTCCAAAGGGCCATAAGGACATCAGCTTAATCTTATTGCCTCCTTCAAGCCCAACATATAAAAATTAAATATTTAAGCGAACATCAGCAACAAATCTGATCCACAACGAAGTATACCGTTAATGAAAAAAATAATGAAATTATTGAGTCTTAAAAAAACTTCTCATCACCGTCCACGCCTTTTCAGGTAGTTCATGCTCATGCAAATGGACGTGCTTACTTTTTCCACATTGCATCAGACCTTAGTCAAGTAATTATATATAAAAATCTTCCTTAGTAAATAGTATATTATAAAAATTCAATTACAAGTTTGCGCTCAAATTTTACGTGATGGAAGTTGCCACTTGCATACGGCATGGGGAAATTAAGGCAGTTTTATGTCAGTTGTACTTTTCATTTTATGTAGTACATAATATAATTTATTGAATTAAGTGTCAGAAAACGTGGTATATAATATAATTACGGAGTAAAGTGTCAGAAATATGGGGCTCTTACTTAAGTGGATTGGCCCTGGAATTGAGAAATTCTTGTAATTTTTATCTAATGCTTATCACTTTCTTTCCCAGACTGTTTTTAGCTTACCTAATGTGTAAATATCTCATATGAGTAAACTCATATATATATATATATATATAATATGTATGTATAGGTTGTAAGAGAGTATAAGTAGTACTTTATAAGGTTAAAACAGGAAATATCAAAATTAATACTAATTAAAAACTTTTAGATTTGACGATTGGAAGGCTTATTAATCACCTATTGATTTGTCTATCATTTATTTTTTGTTTGAACGTGTTACAAATGATTAGAGTCGATTCCTTACGAGTAGGTAAGGAATGGGCTTATTTGGACCAAATTTTGAAAGAGCCTTGAAGATGGTAAGAATTTTCACTATTGACTTCCATAATGACATATAAGTAGAGAGAATAAATGAAATTGTGCATGAATAAGAGGTAATAAAAGTTTCGTTTAGATTTTGGGAGAGTATTTGGTTATAATTTATATATAAGGCTAAAATAATGAATAGTATGTCAATATTAGACAGGGATATCTAGGTCTAATGGTTAAAAAAACTATTAATCACTTGTTGATTATTAACTACTTTTGAACTTTAACATCATATAATATCTATTAGATTGTTTGTATAAGTTTTTAAAAATATCTCTATTATTTATTTTAGGCGGTGTTACATCTAATGTACATCCGATTTTCTATGTTAATGTGGAATTCCATATTATTAAAAAAAGAGGGCTTTTCGTGTCTTTGTAATTCTTTAAAATACATCTAAACAAATTACGATATTTGGTGTAAAAAAATATTAATTAGATATTGCGGTAAATTACAGGCCTTTTAGTGTCTTTTATAATTTTTTCAAATACACCAAAACAAATTATTATATTTGCTGTCATAGAAAGATACTAATTGAACATTATAGTAAATTACTGTACAAATTACCCGCCCCATTTACTCCTTTCCATCTCTCCTTTTCCAGTCAACCCACCGTCAGCCTTTTGTTTCATGGTGCTCCGCGTTACTCTCTCCAGACTCCAGTTTATCACAAACTCCATTAAAATCTTATAATCTAATTCTTGCTTTTTAGATAATTATGCCTTGCTTATAGCGATCGAGTTTCAAATTCCATAACATAGGTAAGGTTTAGGTGGTGAATCATAGGTTATTGAAGAAGGATTACCTAGAAATTTGAGGTTGTAATTGATCACTCATCGATATACTAGAAATCGAGTGCTTAGTATTTGATATTATAGCAATTTATCTATTTTTTCTATAAATTGCACTACGTAAAACCATTTGGTTTTTATCTCCCTTAATTTCTAAAATCCTAGATAATTTGTAAAATCCTAGATTTTTTGTTCTTTCTAAGAACCTCAAAATATGGATCTATGGACTCTTAAAATAGTTATCATATATTGCTTAATTTCTTTGCTTAGTGCAGAAGTTTAATTAAGTTCAATTTTTTTTTTATATATATTTCATTTTAATGTACTGAATTGTCAGTTAAGTATATGTATTAATTCCTGTTTTATTTTATATCAGAGGAAATTCGAGACAAATTTACTTTTGCAAATACAACCAATTTAAACCAATCCTTTCCTCTTTTTCTCTTTAAGGTGTGCTTTGGGAAATTCTACCATGTAGCCACTAAAAAATTATTATATGGTACAATCAATTTTTTAATTATAATAAATCACCCTCGAATTATAGTTAACAAAGTTCATTAATAGTAAAATAAGTTACCAATGCCTTTGTATTATCAACTTTCATTGATAGTTTCATTTTTTATTATTAGTTAGCTTTATTTACTGTAATTTGGAGAGAATTATTGTAATTCAAACTTGATTGTATCGTATATTACTTTCGAACGATCGTACCATAGAATCCTCCATTTTTTATCTAATTTTATAGTTTATATAGAGAATGAAAAATTGGGTTTTCTACGAACTTTCTATTTTAGTTGAAGAGGATGTCCACATACAATATATGTATTTTGAAATAAAATAAATTTACACTATGCATATTAAATATCAATAATATGGAAAAAAAAAAACATTTTAGCTTTTCTGTATGTAAATAATAACTGTCATAAGTCTTTACAAACTTTTTTTTTTTGTTATTATATAATGAATTAACCAATCAATTAATTAGTTCTAATAAAAATATAAAATTGGGAGCACATTGATTGATGCTTCTAACTCGTCGAAAATTTAGCGTGTGAGTAATTCAAATGAAATGCGGGCTTAGGAGCTATTATTACTAAATCGATGTTTTTTACTATAATTTTCTATCATTGTTACATGTCTCAAATATTTACGGACAGTTTCTAACTTTGAAAATAAAAAGCTATTATTATTGTACCATTTACGAAATTAAAATTTAAATAGACAATTTCAAAAGTCTTCTACCTTCTTCTATATCTATATAGTATCTACTTGATTCATTTGCTTATCATCTTTATTAGAAAAATATTGGGAAAATCACATTAGAGGGCATTGATATTTAGTGGTAAGTTTAAATAAGGATTAATATTTCAATAAAAGGTTAAAGTAAAGAATTACTATTATAATACCGTTAACTTAGTTTGATATACCCGTTACGTGACACATGGTGCTCACATGGCACAAATGCGTACAATAGAAAATATAGAAAAATTAGAAAAAAAAAACTAAAAGCTTATAGTATAATATAAATATAATAGATAATATTATAATTAAGTTTTTTTTTCCAAATGTAACTCATACGATACAATATAATGTAATATAAATATAATATCTATAATAATATAATATAAATATAAAGTATATAATAATAGAAAATGAATATAATGTATATTATAATAATGTAATTAACTATATTGTACACAAAACTTAAAAAAATAAGAAACTAAAAAAAAGGAAAAAGTTGCAAACAATTAGGGGTGGCTGGTTTTAGGTTTTTTGTTTTTTAATTTTTTGCATCTTTTTCCTTTTCTTTTTTAATTTCTTATTTTTTTATTAATTTAATTTAATTATATTATCATATATATTATACTTAGTTTATCCTATTTATTTTTTAATTTTTTTTTGCTTTTTATTTTTTAGTATTTTTATACATCATTTAATTTTATTCTATTTATTTACTATTTTAATTTACATGTAAGCACCACTTATAAGCTACAAATGCGCTACATAACCGCCATGTGTCACTTAACAATCAAGTCAAACGAAATTAACAGTGTTATAATGGTAATACTTATTTTAACCTTTTATTAAAATATTGATATCTTATATGAATTTATCCCTTAATGTTAATACTCTCATGTGTAATTATCCATAAAAACATTCATATATCTAACAAAATGCCAATTGCAATCATCAATAATGGTTATATTTTCATTTCAAAATGAATAGCTTTTTTTTTTTTTTACTTGAATTAGTTGAAACTATACTATCTTTCAAATTTTGTTCATTTTTTGTGAAATTCAGGGGTTTGCTATGGCAATTCGATCAAGGAGCTTCTCAGGCCAACAAAGGTACGATGCTTCTTTTTCAGATGATGCCTACTCTTGCATATGAATTTTGTTAGTTTTATAGAACTTAATTTGTTCGATTTATTTTCCTAATAATGTCGAATTTCTAAATAAAGTTTACAGTTATACAATTTTATTTTGACTCATCTAACTTAGTATGCATACATTTTCACCTTTCCCATCTAGTATGAATATATATGCTAAAGTACATATAAAATAAACAACTCCCTCCTTTTCCTTTTAATTATATATTTGTAATTAAGTTATGATTTTCACTTTTCTGCATTCTCTATTTGCTACGGCATTTATTAGTTCTTCGTTATGTTGTGTGTGTATATATATATATGCCAAAAGAAAATCTAAATAGATTAGGGAATAATTCAATAAAGGAAACTAAATATTATGCTATAAACTGAGAAAATAAATAAGATCCTAAATAATATCCTAACCACTATTAAAGATATCATAATATAAAAGGAAATTGGAATGAACAAATATAAATTATTGAAACACGGTGCTTCTTTAACTTGAACCTTCTCAAATTCATAGCTGTGAATGCGCCAGTCCCCTCTTCTTTAGAATAATTCATCCTCAGTCTTGCCTATACCACTTGGATCAAAAACCAATCGACGGAAGACAATCATCTTCGCTGGCCTGCAATTGAACCAACTATAAATTTCCTTAATTATTTTTGAATATTCACATAACGTCTTAAATTTTTCAAAAGAAATTGATTAACTTGCAAACACTAATAAAGAAGTAACACAATGTGTTTTAATTATTGGTTTGAGAATTCATTCTCCTTTTTCCAGCTTGCTAGACAATACAATAATTTTGAAATCTTCGAGTTTGCTTTAAATCACCGGCTTAGCAATCTCAACATTTGAAATTTCTGGAACTTCTTAATTTGTAGATTTTCCATCAATTACAAAACCTGTAACTTTTTATCTTTGGCTTCCTATTCGAATTTTCAACAAGTTCACGCTTTATTTCTTCCTTAACGGTTCTCTCTAAATTTCCAAGACTTGACTCTTCTTGATCCATGGAAATTTCAACATCATCTCCAACCATTGATACTCTAGTCTATGCCTCTATTGCCTATTTTTTAACTGCTACAACCTCCACCAGAATTTCTACAACTACTTCCTCTAATTTCTCTTCAATCTCTGATTTTTTCACTCTCATCAACCTTTTTTGACTTTTGATATAATGGCTTATTGTGATATTTTCTACTCTGGAACATATGTTAACTCGTTTGGGGAAGTATAAGCAATCAAGGAGCAGTAACTCATATCACTAAATTGTTGGATTGCTTATCTGTTGTACAAGTGCAAAGTAAGAAGCTCCATTGACATATCTTCATGTACAAATAATTTTCAATGTGATATCATTTCGTTTTTTGTAGGTTGGTTTAGTCTATCATCGGATGTTGGATATCTTACACGTAAACTTCCTTACCACCATTAATCTATTGATTTATACTTGTAGAGGGTTATTTTGGTAAGTAGGCCTTTAACCCAATTTAATGCTATGGATCAATATCTTGAACTAGTAATAGAGCTTGAAAAATCGACCTGTTTAAAGATATTTTAGGGAGATCTAACTTGATAGACTCAAGACGGAGATGCAACAATAGATATTCTGCTCTTGACCTTACTTAGTTATTTTACGTGTGAAAAATAAACTCCAAAACGGCTCTTTTTAGCTTATTTAGGCTTTATTTGAGCTTCATTTTGTCTTATTAGGCCTTAAGGAGGCTCGGTTAGTTTTTGAATTTTATAATAATAATAATTGGCTTTCTTTAGCTGACAAAAGCCTTAAGCATACTTGGGTCTATATCTTAGCTCATGAAGGCTAAAGGAGAGGATAAGTTTCAACAAATGAACTCAATCTCAGTTGTCCATCTTAAAGCTATTGGACGGACAAAATTAACCTCTAAACTCTATAAATATAAAGTTTCTCTTCTCATTTGGGGGGATTGAGAACATTAGCAAACTTGAGACAAGTATTAGAGCTTTGTTGAAATTATTCCAAAGATGATCAAATAAGCAATTTGATAAAAAATGATCAAAAAATGATCAAGAATATCGGGTTTGATCTACTATCACATGCACATATTCAAAATACTAAGTTTGCCGGTTCTTTCTCCCATACCTTTTTCTAACCACATCCCTCTATGTGTCATAAGCTCAAGACGTCTCCTAAATTCATTAGCATGCCTGTTGTACGTGATTGGCCTATTGCAAGAACCTCACCATACAATACTACATACTTCTTTTAGTGTTTGCTACCATAGAAATCGATCCTCACTATTTAAGTTTCTTCAATTTCCTACAATTTATTCCTTTAAGATTTTCCTACGTGTTATTAACGATCAAGATTAAAACAAATACAATAATGTCGTGATGATATCATAAAATATTTCAAAAATCAATATAATTACAATTGTTAACTTGTAAATTTAGGAAAATTAAGAGAAAAAAAATGGAGAAGGTTCAAATCCTTCCTACCATTCCTTCTGAATAATCTATTTTCTTTTCTTTTCTTTTTTTCTCTTTCTTCCTTTTATCAAATGACCATCCGTTTACTTTATACTTTAGACTATCTAGATCCTCTCATACTTCATCTTCAAATTTGGCCCTAAAAATAATTATTTTTCCTCTCTTTATAATCTAATATTCTTTTTACAACAATTTCTAAGTTATTTTATAGCTACAATGCACATTCCTTTTTTTTTTTTTTGGAAAATGCAAATAAATCCCCTAAATTTTTACTTAAGTATGGATTGACTCTTTTAACTTTTAAAGTGTAGTTTTTTACCCCTTATATTTTGATAAATTAGTAAACAGTTCTCATAAATTAAGAATAATCTTCTTAAATTTTAGTTTTAATGTACAAATACCCTTAACTTATCGAAATGTGTTTTAAGATCTTTTAAACTTTGACTATAATATGACTTTTTATAATAAAAACAAAAGAAATATCCTTTATATTGCTAATTTATCAAAATTTAGGTGATTAAAAATTATATTTTAAAAGTTGAAAAGGTTAATCTATATTTAAATTAAAATTTAAGGGGATTATTCATAATGTCCCTTTTTTTTTTAACCAAAATTATATTATAGTTAAGAAGCAAATGATCATCCAAAAATACGAACGTAAATAAATAAATAAATATATATATATACACTTACAAACATACACATATAAATGTATATACATAGGATGAGGGAAATGTTGGTCATGAGTTGCATTTAATCGAAACAGTATGTAATATTTTCATATCCTCGTACTGTTGCTGCACATGCATCGTTTATACCGACGAAAAGGACCCGCACAGGCACAGATTTTGCAGCTGCTACATGCACATGCATAGATTACACCGAAAATAAAGATTTTCTGAAATATCTCCCTTCAAAATTTTGACCCATTCAAATTCTAAGTCTTTCTTGTCTCCACATTCTCTTTGAACTGTTCCCCAATTAGTGCATCAACTTAGTTTCCACCCGACAAGAGCCGTAATCCAACTGGCCAACACACGTTCTTGTTGACTTTCTACAACAATTTGTTTTAGGGTTTGGCAACTCCTAGAAGGTAATAATAATAATAATAATAATAATAATAATAATAATAGCAAGACATTACTCCACATTTGTCAAAATCCATTTCAGACATTTATTGAAAACTAAAGCATTTAGGTTTTGACGCTTTCAGTTTTTCTCAATTGCTTTCTAGATCACAAAGGCATGAAAGTCTTGATAGCCTAACCTAACGCTAACCCCTGCTTAATACAAAATGAGTCAACAATTCTTTATAAAAAGCATAAAAGCCAACTAATTATCAAATTAGACTTACATATATAAATAATATATTTTAGTGCCACTTGGCATGCTATGTAGCATCCACCTCCTGGTGCATACATACATATATATACACACATATATATACATACATACATACATACATATATAAGTGCATATACATATACTTCAAAATGTTAATATTACATTATAAATAATTTTAGGATAATTGAAACATACCTTAAAATATTGTTTAGACATGGATAATCCCTATACCTTTTTAAAATATTGAAACATACATATACCCATTAAACCGTCAAATTGTAACTCTTCCCTTTTATACCTTTAAAAAATATACAAATAATCTTCAAGCTTTCGTTAAAATCCCAAAATCATTGTTAAAAGTACGATATATAAATACTAACTTTGAGACATATTTGCACATTTTCAAAAGTTATAGCAGCATGAAGTTAATATGGGAGTTTATGGGATCTATCCAATCTAACTCATAGTTTAGGAAGCACATTTGCAAACTCAAAGAATAAGAATTTCTAAAACAAGGCAAAATATCTACCAAAAGTTCTAAAACCTAAATAGGCTGCAATAGAGTCTTATAATCTCAATTTCTGCATTCGACTACTAATTCAAAAATAAGCAATCGAGTTTAATATAACATGGAAATTCAATTCCAGTCAAATTATAACATAATTATCACACTACAAATAATCATTTAATGGAAGAGTAAATGCATAGAAAACCACAAGACATGAATATTTACAATTGGGTAAAACCAGATGCAATGAAATATCCAGTCATCAATAAATATACCTATTTACATTACATTAGAAAAATAAGAAAAAGGAAAAGGAAGAACAGAAGCATCTAATTATAAAAGCTCCCATCGTGCTATATTAGTCACCCTTGGAAGGCTCATTAGTCATATGTGGACACACTTTTGAATTCGAGAAGTGCTTTAAGCTTCCTAAAATTTGCAAAATCGATGCTTTTACCACCAAAAGCCATTGTTTTGGAGTTTTAAGAGGCATTTGACAAGTAGTTTTTGCGAGTGAAACTAAATTATATGTTTCCCTGCGAGACTGTCGTGAAGAATGATATAAGTTTCTATAAATTGCAAATAAACGCTCTTGTATTTGTTTAATGTGTATTTAGTCCTTTATTTTTGAATAATTTTTTCTAAAAAATGCTTTTAGGTTCCTTTATGATTGTTTTACACTTGAAAAACAATAACGGTTTTAGAAACAAAGCAAGTATAACAAAATATTCAAAATTTAGAAAAAATAAATAAATGAGAGTTATCTAGTTATTTAGATTATGTAAACTTTTGAATTTTAGTTATATTTAATTATTAATATTATAATTTAATTGCACAATGTCATTAATATCATTGTAGCCCAATAGTTTAAATAATGGTTTTCTAATAGTTAAAAATTATATAATGTATAATAGTTAGTTGAAAAAAATTTGCATCATGTCCTTTTTGTGTTGCATTAATCGAAAAGTGATGATATTTCCGACTAATCGTAATGAGAGAGCAAACGTAAAAATAGTTGGATGGCCTTGAAGCATCAACTCTACTACCACGCAACTTCCTCTGTAGAGAAAATGGGCCCTTTTCCAGGTAAATATTGGGAAAAATAGGTGGACGGGGCCAATTGTTCTCAAGCGAAAGCCCCATTTATTGCTTCAATGGGCTGACGGTTTTGAACTTTGGTTAGCGGACCCATCTTTTGAATCTTGGAAGCCCATTACAAGAGAGGGGAAAAATAAACATAGCCTCACTTGAAGTGTAAATGCCCAATTTTTTTTTTCAAAGGGTAGATTCAAATCTGATTTATTCCAGTAAATGATTAATATTCTTACTACTAAACTATAGGATACTTAGCCATATACTCCATTATCATGATTATTGATAATTCTTATATAAATGCATAGCAAATATCAACTACCAAGCCATAAGCCCTTTTTTCCCTTACTTCTGCCAATAAAGACAAATTTCATTAATGAAAAAAAATATATTATATTAATCGAACTAATTGTTAGAAACATGATTCATGAAAAAAAAAAAGTTAAGGCTCGGCACATCTTTTCAAAAGTCACTCTGTCTCAAATAGAATACTATGTTTTATCCTAAATGAATAAAAAAATAGATTATAGTAGTGGATACATAATACAAAGGTGTATAAAAATAGCAGATGTAAGGTTTTTTTCACATCACAAAAAGGTGAGGATCTATGGATAATGAAATCAACAACAGTGAATCTATGGATCTACCCATAAAGAGAACACGTAATTATGTCAGCTCTTGCCCCGGGTTTCTTGTTAGCATATGCATCGTAAACTATTAAACTTCACATGAAATATCAACGAAAGAGTGTAACAATAAGTCCGATCTAGGAAGTTTGGGAGACATATGTTAATAAAACACATAAATACGCCATACCATGCCTGTCGTGTGAAAGCATGTGAAGTAAAGTCACGTTAAGAACGTTGATAGTATGATTACCCTTACATTCATTTGGATGTGGGATAACAATCAATTGAATAACCGATGACTCTTTCGTTGATAATCACGATGAAAGTGATTCTTTGCTCCTTAATCTTGTGAAATGTACTTTTAACTTCCATAGAGGAGGAAATATCAAATGACTATCAAAATCTTCGAGTCATGTCTCCTTAGAAACAGACGGACTTAGAAGGGAGTCGGCAGGGGCTAGGGCTAGCCCCCTAAGTTCATAAAATAGTTAATTAGAAAAAAAAAAGAAAAAGAAAAGGAGAATATTCATATTATACATATATTTTATCAATCAAATTTTAATTTGATTTAAATTTGGTACCCCTTCTATAGTTACATGGTTCTGCATCCAATCCCTACTTGAAGAGCAAGCTAGAGACACACTATCCATAAGAAAAAAAAAAAAAGTAAATTAAACTTACTTGCTTATTAGTTTAATCCTAGTTGAGTTTTTGCAGATATTAACCATTTTTTAGGGGTGTGATTGATGAGAGGAGCTCTTAAAAGGAAATTGTTTACCTTTGGACTTCTTTTCTTCTTCTTCTTTTTTATGCAATGGTTAGTTAGTATTTAGAGCTCTAGTCTACTTAATATGAGAAATCAATTTTCTTAATTTATTTTGTCTGTATTTCTCTCAATTTACTTCCTTAAAATGTTGTCATGTATAATTAACGGTTGAGATCATATAAAAAAAATGATATCATAAGCTAATCCAAAATTTTAAAAAATTTTAGTTATTAATTTACAAATTGAGGAAATTAAGAAATAAAAAAAATATTGAGAAGGATATCTTTCTAAGAGGAGTCAAACGTAAATTTGACGTAGATAAGTGATTAGCAACAAGATATACCTCCTTCACGTTAATTCCAATGTGCGAACTCTTGTTGAATGGTGGGCTCCAGCAAATGGGGTGAAACACGTTATATGCAATGGACAAACTTAATGAGAATTATAATGCTAGTACTAGTAAAATGGTAATGGGTAGGAAGGGTGTGCAATCCGTGTCTCTCTAGGAGAATGGGTGTGGTTCAATTATCCCTCAAACTTAGATTGAATTCTGAAATGCGGATCGTTTTCTTTCAGTCAAATCGAACGGTTTGAGTTAATTTCTTCTTTTGAAACATAAAATTTGGTTCGATATTATTTTGTTCATGGACTGAACAATGATTTATTATTTAAGAAAATTTTACATGCATGACAGATGATTTTGTATCACAAATACCAGTATATTTCTTTGGCCAACACCAAAGTGGATGAATTCATTGATTTAGCCCCTAAGGTTGAACAGAGAGTAAATCATTCAACAAGAGAGCACCAACAACTCAAAAATAGGAGATGGTGTCCTTTTAATACAGTCATGAGGACATATACCCTTTCTTGCATGAGCAACAATCCAATCGATTACTTTATTTAAACATCTTAATTAACGCCCCATCTTACTTCCTTTTATCTTTTTTTATTTTTATTTTTATTTTTCCAGGTTTACAAATAAAAAATAGGAAATGCAAAAAATGAAAAAAAAAAAAAATAGAAAAACAAAAAGTGTCAAAATTGGATCAAAATGTTGCTTTAGGTTAGAAGGGAAATTTTACGATCAAAATATATTTATGCTAATTTGGTCTAGCTCAAATATTCTTGAAAACCATGAAATATATGGTCGATTTAAGTTTGTTATAACTTAAAAAAAAACACTTCAATTGAATTTTGATTATTTTATGAGAAATTGAAATTTGAACAAACTAGAAAGCGGACGAACAGGAGATCCAACATTTATCTCAATATACTTGAGTATATTTTTTATTATTCAATTATCTTAGGTGTATTTTTCAATTGCTTTGAGAATCGAGTGAATTGAACTCAATTTTGGCAAAAAGTCAAAATCGGTGTGGCCTAGTTAAACCTTAAAAAAAAAAAAAAATTCCAGTGGCTTAATTAGACAAACAAAATAATATGATTAAGCGGTTAAAGGGATGATTTGCATAAAATAAGTATGAAACCTTTGTACGCATAAAATGGGCATTTCTTTTGCACCGGCTGGGAAGTCACATGCATCCCACATGATCATCATTCTCTAACCATATAAGCAATCACTAGTGCGAAGCTTCGTGTAGAAAACGATAAATCTATTGAGGGAAGGTTAAATCAAATCTTGGCGAAATCTTTATTTTTAAATCATTTTTTATGTAAATTTATCTAAAATATTTCTTAAATTAAAATATCTTGGAGATTTATGTAAAAAACGACTTATTGAAGATTTAATCAAATTGGCAAAATCATGCTTTATCTTCCAGCTCAATCAAGATTGATTCAAGCTTATACACACCTTACAATCTTATAATGTCCCTCAAATAGAAAGTGATCAAACTTTTACCATTGAGCACTCTTAAGTTTGATGACTTAAAGTTCACCGGAACTTAAAAGTTAAACATGTTTATTGGGTACACCCCAAGATGATGGGCTCCTAAGAAGTATCTAATTTCTGGACTAAATCATGCGTCGTATCATGTTAAAGTAGATGATACCTTGATGGAGGAGTTTCGATCACATCATTATAAGTGTTATTAGAGCAGCTCACCAACTTAAAGGGCAAAGTCCTTGGTATGTACTATCCCTTAAATACATGGTAAGAAACTCTAATTATTACGACGCCTTTTGGTATAATGGCTTATAGTTAGTCAAAACTCCAAAGTTAAGAGTATTTCACTCATTGGGGAACATTCCTAAGATAGGTGATGTCTTAAAAAGCAAATGCATCAAGGGATAAAACTGTATGATTTTCCAAAAATGAACAATATCTCGGTGAGAGGTCACCTCCTAAAAAGTCCTCATAAGTCAAGATTTCATGTATCTACTCACCCCCACATCAATCCCATACTAATTTGAGTTGCAAGTAGCATCTATCACTAAATAGTTTCTTCACTTGGAAAGGAAGAAAGAGTCAGCTTTAATAAGGTTAGTACACAAGACCATAAGCACAAATAAGATGAGGTGAACATACCTAAGTTAATGCAACAAATAGGTTTCATTTCATAAGTTAATACACCAAAAAGAAAAGCAATTATCTCCAGCACTCAAGGGATTTTGATTCCAAATGGTTTATGGAGGGTTGCATGGAAGCCTCCAGTCTCCATGCCAATGCTTTATGGTAGTCCTATACAAGAGTAATAGTTGTTATTACAATGCCACCAATGTAGGTGACTGTTATATATATACTGTTTCTCCCTATTAACTACCTACTAGGCCACCAAGCAATGGCCTAAGCACTTAGAAACTACCATAGTCTAAAACTGGGCTTATAACCCTAGCTTTAGTCTCAGGGTATCATCACTAAATTTGTGATCAAGCGACAAACACTACAAATTATTCAGTTGTGTTTACATACTGGTTATTAAGATTCTTCCCCAAAAAGCAACAAACATGGTTTATGCGTTCCTAGACCAATTAACCTGACTTGGGAGTCTGAAGGATGAGACAAAAACTAACTTAAATCTATTAAAATTAAAGTAAATATGCAATAACCTTTGGTAAGTTAACTACATAAGTCTTTATCCATTTATTGAAGACTAATCCGATTCTAAAGGTAAGGCAATCAATGGATTCTTATACCGACTCAATGGTCCTGAATTCTTGTGTTCCATAATTGTATAGCTCAATATAGTTCAGTAATAAACATGTTTTATCTAGAATTACTTTCATCGTGAAATAAATCATTATCTTAAAATTGAACGTACAAAATAATCATGTCTACACTTAGTCTTTATACTAGACTTATGTTAATTAACAATTTATGATATATATATGCATACATACACATGCTTATATATACACATATGTCTATATAATTAAATAGAAAACAAATCAATTGTATAAACCTTCATTAGGTTAAGATAGCTTCAGTTGCATCTTGATTATCTTGATTAAGGCTTTAATTGTAATAAAATAATGCAATAGCTTAATATAAGTGAGGCCTTATATTATAACAGCCAACATAAAAAATAATATTATTAACATACTTGTTTTGCTCATGTCGGAATCCAACAATACACAAGGAGGTCATCCCCCTCGATAAAGCTTTAATAATAAGTTAAACTAGTTATCATCATTCCCTATGAAATCAAGACGAGATTTTCAACTTCAACAGGTAAGGCTTGGACAAAAGCCTTTATGAATCTTAATTACTAATTTTTCCTAAACTTTTCTGTTAAAACAATATTAGTTGATATATCAATATTATTATATGGTTCGCTGAAGTCAATGCATTGATAAAAGTGCAAGTATATAATCATAAAGCAAGAACCGAGTCGACCTAATACGAAATAACAGGAAGTAATTTAAAAAAACAAGTAATTTACCACAACAAATAAAGCTAAAGTGAACATCACACTAGACATTTACATTATCGAGTGCTAGTTAATTAAACAAATAAAATTACCTTTAACTTGAAAAAGTATTATAACTTAATAATATAAATACTGATTTTTTTGATAAGATTTAGTTCGAATATTCTTTTCATTTTGTTTTGTAACGTGGTTTAAAGGAAAAGAAAAAAAAAAAAAAAGATTACCTCTAAGTTAAGGAACTCTCACTGATTTGCATACCGGAAACGCATTCGACAACAAGGATCGGGGCCCATGTGAAGCCCACTTGCAAAATAAGTAAAGCAATTTATTTTAACTCTTGGTGGACGTAATGAGTAAGTGACGAAATTCCACTTTCATGCTCGAAGACTTTTCATGTCCCAATTTCTTTTTTCTTTTTTTGTCAATTTCATTTCCTTTTAAATGCATTTGGGAAATGGCAAAAGGAGATGCTACTAAATTTTCATGATAAAATTGCAATTTTTTTTTATGGTGCACTTGACATTAAGTTCTATATATGATATACAAAATGTAAATTATTTCCGTTCATACTTAATTTGATCAGGTCGATTGTATATATATAAACATAAATATATATATATATATTTACACTTATAAAAAATTGAGTTTTAAATCCATCTTTGTGGGAGTGAAATGATCATTTCTCAAAAAGAATTGGCCCCAAATTTTGAGAGTTTTCTTTTAATAAAATTACAAAAACCCTTTTTATTTATTAAATGACTTTTGGGGTGTTTCAAATCTAGTTTCAATTCTGTTTCTATAAATAGAAATAATTTAACTACTAATTTGATGAATGGAGATGAGAGCTAAAGGATGCAATATGCTAAATTGTAAAAACTAAGTTCCGATCTTATTTATATAAATAGAAATAGTGAGGTATTTGCATGTTTATCGATCTGCCATAATATAATTACAAAATACTAATTGCATAAAAATAATTACATAAATACTATTGTAAAATTGTGTATAATAAATGCGAATTTCTTTTTTTAATATCTCATATACAAAATGTAACATACATAATCTTGTAAAATAAAAGCACCATAGCGTTCTCTCCAAGAATCGAATCCAAATTCTTTGAATGATTCATCAAGAACTTTGTTAGTAGGCCATCTTAAAATCACATGTAATACATGTGCCATCTTGTTTTGTAAAGATGATAGATATGTGTTACACCTAGAAATAGTTTAACTAATAATGTGATGTTGGGCAATGGTGCAAAGCTTCGCCTTCTAAGTGTTTGCTTGAAATTTTTTTTTAACTTTTGATACTTGAAGACGGTTTTCGTTATTATCATCCTTAAGTTAAGGATAAAGCAAAATTTATACTTTACTTGTCATTCAACTTCATAAAATACTTATTCTCAAATCTATTCTCATTCAATATAATAAACAATAGCAAAAATCTTTACAACAGTGGGCTAAACTCAGAGTATCAAAGCTGTATAATCTCTTACATCATTCAATTATAGAGCCTAAGTAACACATTACAATCTCTAAGTTATAATTCATACATAATATGTTGATACTTCTTGTAAAGCCACTTTCCAGATTTTCAAATAAATCTTGTAATGGCTTGATCCATCTCATGAGAAATTACTTCATCAAGTGTTTCTAAGTCTTTTTACTTGAGTAATTCGATGTTCTAACTAAATTTCTTCCTTAACCTGAGAATAAGAAATCTTAGCCCCTCAACTTACTATTAGCTGAGTGAGAGTGGATAAACAAACAACAAATATAAGTAATATCACAGCGTAATCACCAAGCAGGTTGTCATTTCCATCATAAAACTTAATAGTCCAACCAAGCAATGCAAATGCAATAAATGCATGCCATGCTAATGTACGTAATGTACATTTGTATAAACATCATTACTTGGCCCTAGCCTCATCCGGTTAGTTGACTTCAACTGAGCATTTGGACACAAACCAAAGTTTAGGAACCTAGCAATGCAACTAAGAGTTACCTAACTTAGTAGGTTAGTAGAAACCACTTGAAGTAGTTTAGAAATGCAATTCTACATGCTTGAAAAATCTAACTTTTATAAATCAAGTCACTTACTTGATAAACTTAGCTTTTAAAAGTCAAATTGTTTACTTCTCTTTACAAACTTGACTTTCATAAAAACCCAGCCTAGTAAAATCTCAGTTTTAGAAAACTTAACCTGAAGCTCCTTTTCATGTTATCCCATGAATGCATTAGTCATATACCCAGCATTACCTAGCACATATTAATCAAGTTTACTCATTTGTTTATTAATCAAGCTCTTACTTTACTTCATCTTTAAAGCTTCGGTATCAAGTTCACTTAAGTGAACACCTTAAGAGGCAGGGTTAGTACCTAATCTCTTTGTCAAGTTAGTATAGAACCAAGCACGACAAGATCAATCAGCAACCTAACAACAACATAAACTACATTTGTGAAATATGAATCAACCAGCAATATACATACCCAGCAAACACAAATCATCTTAGCAACTCATCAAACAACTTGTTACATTCACACATAAGATAAATCGATTAAATTCAGTTAGATAAGTTATGAGTAGATAAAATCTACTATAATACCCAAATATCCACTTACCAAGCCACTTATCAAATTCCCAAAGCTTACTCTTATATTCAAAGCTCATCCTAAGGTCACTTCCCCTAAACAAAACGTGTATAATACCTAAGTTAATATAAGTCCAATGCAAGTAAGATTACTAACTTACTAACACATAAGGTTTAGGTCTTAATGTTATTCTTTTATAATACATCTTTTGTTTAGATACTTTTTTATGTGTCTCCGGGGTCAAACATACGGAAAAGCACCATAACGAACCAAACTGAAAGAAACAAAAGAAAAGCTAGTAAAGTTCAAGCAACTATCGAATGAATATGACACACTACTTAATTTTACTTGGCTTACAATCTGCTGGATGTGACTGTCACACCCTAAAAGCTATCTTCTTATCTACTAACATAGGTATAGTTTATACAAAATGAACGACAACTTAACCAGCTTTGAAGTAGTTAGATGGATACCTACAGTATATAAAACCTGTGGAGTAATATTTTACATTATACATTTTCTATTTCTTATAGATAGATCAGTTTATTACATAATCTTAGGTACATTAAGAGTTCAAAGTTTTCAAAAAAAAAAAAAAATCTACATCTCCATAATAGATTTACATTACATAAGTATATACCAATTAACCAGCGAAGATTATAAGGCCTTCTAAGAAAACCTTATAATCCTCCTACAAAAAGAAAAACAAAAAAGACTTGCGCTTCATTTCATTCATTAGACTCCTTCACTTTACTCCCTAACTTGTCAAAACTAACTAGTAAACGAGTGTAATGAGACATCTTCTAGTATTATTAGGTATTTGTAAAACAATCCATAAGGATGTAAGCTCAACTAGCTCAGTAAGAAGGGACAAAGTCATAAAAATACATTACAAATATGGTTGTTCAATCGTTAATTAAATATAAATGCAATAGACAAATGATATAGCATCTCACAATGTTTAACCAGTTCATGGTGAAGTTAGAATACTTTTATCTACTTTAACTTGGATTCTAAGGAGTTTTAACACGACATTATCATACTAAATTTGGGCTTGTGCAATAGAGAACACTCTCCTCCCTAAACAACATTCAAACCATGGATCCCAACCTTACTGCGACCCCTCTCCTGTGAGTTAATTCGACTAAGGGTGGAAAAATGACCATTTCCGCTATCCTTAACAAATGCATTGATATTTAGTTTAACAACCTAATCGTTACCCTTATTGGGTTATCGTGAATGTCAGGTTAGATGTATAATTAACTTAAAATTAGTCCATATTATTAGGTCACTAACCAAGTTCATATATGTAAGATATGATATATGCTCAAGCAAAAAGCATCACTTGGAGTTCAACTCTTAGTTAACAATCAATATCTTAAGTACACACATAGCATATGCACAAATAATCTAACTACAACCACAAACAAGTACTCTTACTCCTCTAAATATCCTAATATGATACTTCAATATGTCATTAAGCATCGATCCCAACTTATCTGGACGTAATGTCACATACTCTTATACGTCGCGTTTGTGATTTTATTAATAATCCTTAGAAAGTAACACATAACTTCAGTTTTGAATTCACATATGAAGTAAGAACTTATTTTTATTATTAAGTAGGTTTATATTCTAGAATAAGTAGGTTATTTAGTCATTTATCTAACTTTTAGTTCACTTGAGATAGGTTCTAACCAAGGTTCTGACCCATTATCGTAAATTAGGTTTTTATTTAAGAAGTTGCCGACTTACGTTCTAAATCCAATATAATTATAAAGTTCCAGTATCAATTACTTTCTGACCCAAAGCTTATTTTTAGCATAATCAAGTTATTTACTCCTAAAGTATATTCTAATCTTCTTTTTGACATAGTTTCTGACTCTTTAGCCAATACCACAACTTACTAATTAACTCATATACAAACTTACTTTATATTTCTAGAATTTCCGTAATTTGTAATATTAGTAAATATCTACTAAGAACTTCAATTATATATATACTAACTCTCGGTATACTAAATACTCATTTCTACTTATCTAGTAACTTAGAGATTTAATTTTAAGTTCACTAAATACCAGCTTTTTACTTAAAAATCATCATTTCTTAAATCATAATAATTCATTTTAAGCTTCTGTAAGGTAATAATCATATATCATATTATAGTTTTAAAAAGAATCACTAAATCTTTTTTGGAAACACCCGTCCAACGCACTATTTTTGACAAAAATGAAAATTTCCCCAAAATCCAACAATCCAACCACATAACATCAAAATTTAATATCTTAAGAGTATAATCACAAAAATTCAAGTCGAAACTACATCAATCGATCTTTCAATTATTTACTTAAAATTTGGTATGCATGACGTTTTTCTTAATGACCTCATATCTATACTTAAAATTTGAAAATCTGATTAAATATTTGAATTCCTCATGCAAAAATAAATGGGAAAACTAAATTTCATAACTTTTTATAATCGTTTGCTATTTTTCTCTAATTTTTTATAAAATCAAAAAAATTTAGCAACTCAACGGAAACTCGAGCTCCGGCTACTGTGGGGAGGGGAAGGTGTATTGACCTACTTTACTGTCAGCTGTTCTTTTAAGCCACCACTTGGTTTCACTCCTAATTAGTCGTTTTCCTTAAAATCACGTAAAATTCCAAATTTGCGACTAAATTTCTTATTTTTTTTGTTTTTCACTCTCTCTCTCTCTATATTTTCCACTTCTAGATTTTTCTTAGACCAGCAAATGACCAAAATTATTTTCGATTGCAGGAGATTATTTTTATATCTCCATTTGAGTTGCTTTTTATTTTTGTCTTATTAAATTAACATGTGTAAATGGCATGATAAGGTGTCAAAATTAGGATTCTTACCTCCACGCATTCTTAAACTCCATGCTACGCCTTTTACACTTGTTTTCTGGTTGTCTATAAATTTTTTTACTATTTTTTCCCAATTTTATTAACTTATTTAGTGATTTATACTTAATTTTGGGTATTTACAATAATTATGGGTATATATATTTATATAATAATTATACCCAATATATATATATGTCTTTTATATATTATTTAATGTGCAACATTAATTATATTACTCTTATAATATATTTCTTAGTGTTCGTTAATTTTTAAAACCCATGTTATGCATATTCGGTAATATAATAATGATATAGTAAATTTTTATTATTTTAATTATATTTTTAAAATCCGAACTTACGTAATCTCTTTGACTAATGTCTCGAGCTTATACGTAAGTTTTTATGTTAATTGGGTTAGTTTCATCGACATCCTAAATTTACCCGCTTGATTCCTATTCACCGAGTACGAAGTTTACAACAATTCACTGATCTAAACTGAAAAGTCACTCGCTACTACTCTTTACTAAAACAAATAGATAAGAGTTCAAAAATAATGAGAACATTAAGGCTATTCAAGGGAAACGTAAATAATTTCTTTATTAATCATTAATTCGTATAAATAAGTAGGGATTTATATACTTATCCACTAGGATTACCTTACATGTATGAAAAGACGAAAGGATATTCTTACAATTAGGTTACATAATATATATTAAAAAGAGTAAAAGAGATAAAGAACATTTAGTACGAAAAAGTAAGAATCCTTCTGAAATGTTATGCTGGAAGACATGTATCGCTTGGTAGTTGGATGATAGAAATATGGTACAAAGTGGGTGAGGAAGAGAAAAAAGAGCTTTCAATCAAGGGTTGATTTGATTTGAATCAGGTTAAGGGCTAGCCAGTCCTGCTGTAGAGTAGTTAACTTGAGTTGGGGTTGAATGCTTGTAGTTAGCTCAAGAGCTTAGCTCGGATGGTCTTGGGGTTGTCTTCTCAGATATTTTGCCAAAGCATAGCTGTAAACCCCTAAAATTGAGTTCAGAATAATAGATATTAAATTTAGGACTTTTAGGAAAAGTTAATCAATTGAGTCTAAACTTTATGACTAAGATAGAAAAGTTAGATGAAGCGATAAAGTGAAGTTAGATTTTAGAAATAATGACCAAAAATCCCAATTTTGCCCTTAGAAATAGGATTATTTAATATTGTACTAAAATGCTCGAAACTCTTAAAATCAAGCTCGGATTATGACAAAAACTTAGAAATGAGTCAATTAGGCTCCAAAATGAGATAATATAGTATAATTTAGTATATGAATATATACGTATTTTTATGAGTATACTCGATATAAATAATAATTATACTCTTAAATTAACCCTAAATTATGTAAGTATATATGTATTGCATTGAATTCATAAAATTAATTAAGAGAACATATCCTAAAAATTAAAGATATGTTAGGAACTTAATTATATGAGTAAAGTTATATATTATACGTGATATTTACATAGGGTGTATACTTATATACTAATTAAATAACTAATTTGAACATAATATATATATATATATTATCATTATTTAACTAAAATGTACTAAAGTTGATCCAAATCAACTCCAAAACGTCTGGAAATTTGCTAGATACTGTCGTGGTTGCCGTAAGGGAAAAGATTTTGATTATTCAAAAGTAGAAGTGTAAAAAATGAACACCTCCTACTTCATTTAATGAGAGAAAACAAAAGAAAAAAAATTAGAAACAATCCCTAGGCGGTGGAAAATTCGATAAATACTAAACCTCCAGTAGACTAGCAATAGTTTAGTAATTAGGAACTGAGAATAGAGAGAAAGAAAAATCTGGAAAATAGAACAATTTAAGAAAATTAAACAAAAACAGGGGAACCATCGTGCCATAGTTGTACTAGACTTAGACAACCACCTGACAACGAACCCGACTAGTCACCACCAGCCCATGTTACGTCTAGGTTGTCTAACATACCCCTAACCACCGTCGGCCACTAGAGAGTCCAAGAACATGTAGGTCGATTCTCTGCCCCGTTTTTCAATAATTTGTAAAAAAATATCAAATCTCCCTAGAAAATTTTGAAAAAAATTTGTATTAAGGTTATTTTGAATATAATTTTAAGTGATATTTTTATTTTTGAAAATTTTTTAATATTTATATATTTTCTTAAGAAATTTACTATTCATTAGAATTTAGAATTGTAAAATAAATATACTAAATGATGTTGTTTCTAGCTGAAAATTTTTGTGTAGGATGTCTATAATATATAGATAATTGCTATGTAGCTTGAATTTTGATTTGAATATTTTTAATATTTATTGCATTTTTTTTTTTGCTTAAAAATAGCTTGAAAATAGGCTGAAATTATGAATTAAATAGAAAATTATGAAATTAATTGATGAAATGGACATGTGTTAATCTATAGTAAGTAATAACAATATTGAGTTAGATTGAAATTAATTTAGTGTAAAAAGAATCATAATTGAGTAATTTAAAGGTAAAATTGTAAATATAAGTATATAAGCGATAAATCGAAAACTTAAAATCAAATGATAATTGAATTCTCTATATTTTTAAGAGTCTATAGACATTTTTGAGGAATTATTTGGAAACTCAAACTATTTATACGAATTAATCTAATAAAATGACTTAAATTACAAGTAGGGGTATATTTTTAATAATAATAAACTAAACTGAATTAAATAGTTAAATAAAAACTATATATGTGATTACTGATCAGATTGGATTAAATGAGTATTTTTATTATATTTACTGATTTTTTTTTATCGGGATACACTTTAGGTATATTAGGGTTGGATAATACTCATATTGTAACGATATATGGATAAATTAAGTAAAATAAAATTTAACAACGTAAATTACATATAATATGATAATATTTATATAATTACGTATAATTGTATTAAAAACTCGAACTATCCGTTAAAAATCATCTCTACAAATAGGATTTGTAAAACGTGTCATTAGGTCTTTACGAACCCAGTGGGACTAATTTTGTTAAAATTGGATAACATTAAGTAATATAACTTGTAACTTTATCATATTCAAGAATATATATATTTCGGTAACCTTATCGAAATTAAAACATAATTTAATAAATTAAAAGTACGTTTCGATACGATTGAAATGATATATAATACGTAATAGCATATATGATATATAATATCAACAATTAATAACTTAATTCGATATAGTGTGATAATATAACTATATATTATGGAAATAATATATATATTTATCTATATAACCGTTTTAGATTAAATCTTTTCGTAATTATTACGAAAACTGAATTTGAGTCTTTTGTATAAATAGGATTTTCCAGTACAAAGACAATTAACGATTCAAGCTAGCAGTAGTGAGCGTCTAAACAAGTAAATTGGGATTGTAGCTTTACTGCTTATTGGGATACTATTTTAAAGTATCTGGATACTCAAGAGTACTTTTGGCTGTGTTTATAGTTAGTTGACTACGCGCATGCCGTGTATGTTGATGATACTCAATTGTGACAGGAGTCAAACTCCTTGGTATGTTGTTTTGCAGGTTTGCATTGATTTTGTATTGTATGAACTTGTTGGCTATCCCTAATTAAAACTAACGTTTATTTGACTAGAATGAAAATTGACATGCATAACACCATTAGGGGAAACGATTAAGAGTGTTAGGCTAAATACCAACTTCTTTCAATGAGGATAGTTGAAATGGTCTTTTCCTCATCTTTAGTTGAACTAAGTGACAGACGAGGAGGTCACGGTAAGGTTGGGGGCCATGGTTCGAAGGCGATCATGAGAGGAGGGTGTTTTCCATTGTACAAGCCCAGGTTTGGTCCGACTTGAGTCGTGATGAAACTCATCAATCCGGATTGGAGCGGATGTAATTTCTCTAACCTCACAGTGAACTAGATAACATTGTGTGATGTTTTATTTGATTGATTGCATTGCATTTCATCATAATTATTAACCTTATTTATGTTTGTACAATATTCTTTTGACTCCATCCTATTTACTAAGTTAATTGTGTTCACATCCCTATAGACTCTTTTGCAAGTATTGAGTGAGGTTAGGATGTTCAGATATCACTGTTCCCAGGTTAGTATGCTGTTATTTAGGAAAGTGAGGATCGAGGAATCAACTAAACTTGAGCTTTTGACTTTGTTTTTTTAAGTTTTTGAGGAAACTAACTGGGAATTTCCTGAGAGCCTACTAGTTTCTTAACTTATTGTATATAGACTGCAAAACTTATGATTTTTAATAAACTCTTATTGTAAACTTTACCTTTGGACATAAAACGATTGTGTAAATATTAACGTAGTATTAGACAATAGATTGTATAGAATAGGTATTTTGTAAAGCTTTACTACAAGTTTGGTTATTAACAGGTGTCAGAACAGATGTTTTAAGTTGGTTAAGTTGTGTATGCCTTGTGTGAACTATATCTACGATAGCAGCCATGAGGTCAGCTTCTATCTTAGGTTAGTTTACACAGCAGGACTGTTATGACTCTTCCTGTTCGAGGCGTAACAATAGCTGCTAGGCAGGAGTGGGTCTGGCACACGTAAGGGTCTAACAATCAGGTCGGTAGGAGATTAGTTTGGAGTAGGAATCTTTGTCTTAGATATTGCTTCGAATTAGTATTCTCCGAGTGAGTCCTTAGAGTCCTCTAGTTCGGTTACATATGATTGGTTCAGGGGACTGATTCTTATCATGTGCCTAAAGGTTGAAAAGATTTGTTCTCAAATTTGGAGCGATCTCTGATTATCTTTCTTTTGGGGTACTCACAAGGTCTTCTTCTACTAGTTGCTGAAGAATGAGATTAGATACATTGAAAGTGGGGGAGACACCATAGTCATTAGGTAACTCGATTTGATAGGCGTTTCGGTTGACTTTTTTCAAGACGTTAAACAGACCATGAGCTCAAGGAGATAGTTTGCTCTGTCTTAAGTGCAAGAATCGTTCTCGGTTGAGGTGAATCCATACTAAGTTTCTTGGTTGGAAAGTGATAGTTCAGTAACCTTGGTTACCAATCTCATGTTGTTTTTTATTGAACTTGGCGATCTTCTTGGTTATAGACTAGTGTAGTGTTTGCAATTCTTGGGCTTGGTCAACTCTGGATTGACTCTCTTTAGCAGTTGTTGGGGTACTGATCATATCTAGGGAAATAGTAGAATTAAGGCCATAGACGACCTCAAATAGGGTCTTTTCAGTAATGTTGTGGACAATTTAGTTATATACGAATTCCACAACTAGTAGACACAAATCCCAATCCCTTGAGTTCTTTCTCAGAACAGCTTTGAGTAAGTTATCTAGCGTCTTGTTTACCACTTTAGTCTAACCATCAGTTTTAGGGTGACTACTAGAGCTGAATACAAGTTTAATTCTATGTCTTCTCCAAAGAATCTTCTAAAAATAGCTCAAGAATTTTGTATTTCGATTTGAAATGATAGTCTTTGGCACATCATATAATCGGACAACTTCTTACAAAAACATATCAGTAATGTATAAAGCATCGTTTGTTTGATGGCACGAAAAGAAGTGTGCCATTTTGCTGAAGTGGTTTATTACTACAAATATAGAATATTTTCCTGTAGATGCTTAGGGTAACCATAAGATAAAGTCCGTGCTAAGGTTGGCGTTGGCAGGGGCATATATTCTCCATGGGGCTTTGTCTTCCTCTTAGCTTCTTTGCATACTTCACAACTATCAACTATCAACTACAAACTACTAACTACCTTGTAGACATCTTTAGCTAAACCAGACTAGCAAAAGTTTTCCTTCAACAAATTGGCTGTTTTGGTTTCTCTGAAATTACCAGATAATCTACCACTATGAGCTTTCCAGACTAATAACTCATGCATGGAACAATTTAGTACATAACCTTTGGTCCTTAAACAAATAGTTATTCTTAAGATAATATCCTCCAACAACTACTCTTTCTTGGCATTGCTTAATAACTGGACTAAAATGAGGGTCGTTAGCGTACTACCTAGTGATAATAAAAAATCCCAATAATTTTGTCTGCAAAGTGGTTAGTAAGGTTTGCCGTTGTGATAGGGCGTTAACGATCACGTTTGTGCTTCCCTTCTTGTGTTGAATTATGTACAAAAACCTTTCCATGAATTCCAACCACTTGGTTTGTCTCTTTAAGAGTTTGCTCTAAATCCTAAGACGCTTCAAAGACTCATGGTCTATGCATATACAAATAACAAACTCTCATGATGGTAAATAGTGTTGCCGTATAGTAAGGGCTCGAAAAAAAGAGTATAACTCTTTCTTGTATATAGAATAGTTCGGGATAGCACCATTAAGCTTCTCATTATGGTAGGTGATGGGTCATCACTTCTACATTAAGACAGCACCAATTCTAACTCTCGATACATCTCATTATAACTTAAAAGGCTTATCAAAGTTTGGTAGTGATAGGACAAGGGTGGATGTGAGCTTCTCCTTGATCTCCTTGAAGTTATGTTTAGCTCAATCGTTCCATCTGAACCCATTACTCTTCTTTGTCGACTTGGTCAAGAGGGCGGCTATAGTACTGAAGTTTTTAATGAATTGCCTATAGGAAAAAGCTAGGCTATAGAAACTTCGAACTTCAATGGCATTTTTAGGTGTCAACCATTCCAAGACAGCTTGGATCTTCTCTTCATTTGCTCGGATTCCTTTCCTTGATACTACAAACTCAAGAAAAATCACTTTATCTTAATAGAATGTACACTTCTTCGAATTCCCATATAATTTCTCGGTTTGTAAAATGTTAAATACTGCTTGAAAATGTTGAACATGGTTGTTCAGGTCGGCACTGTATACTAATATGTCATTAAAGTACACGACCACACATTTTCCGATTGGGGGTACATCACATGGTTCATTAACCTAATGAATGTGCTCGGTGCATTAGTAAATCTAAATAGTATAACCAACCATTTGTAGAGACCATGCTTAGTTTTAAATGCAGTCATCCACTCATCACCTAGTCTCATGACAATTTGGTGGTAGCCACTTTATAGATCAATCTTCGAAAATATCCTTGTTGCATCATGAACCATCCTTCTTAGGAACAAGTATAGCTGGTATAGCTTAAGGGCTTATGCTTTCCCTTACATATCCTTGTTGTATGAGTTCATCTACTTGTCTTTTCAGCTTAGCAACTTGGTCAGGGTTTATTCTGTATGCAAGTCAGTTCAGCAGGGTAACGCTTAGCTGTAGATCAATACAGTATTCTATGCTTCAGATTAGAGGTAGTCCTCTAGGCAATTCTTTAGGGAACAGATCGAAGAACTCATTTAGCAAGCTTCAGATCTCATTAGGAACTCCCTTTAAATCTCTCACCTCCAACAATCTTCTAACCAATAAAAACATAAGCTCATCGGCCCATCGGCCTTCTCAACAGCTCGGAGCTCTCTTCAGCTCATCACTAAGGTTTTCTTCTTGTTGGCTCGGGTGAGCTGATTATGGATCTCATTTACTTGGGATGGGATTATAGGCTGCAGTATAATCTTCTTTCCATCCTTAACAAAGACATATGTGTTCTTATACTTATCATGAGTAACACATCGGTCGAATAACCAATGTTGTCCAAGTAGCAGATGTGAAGCTCCCATTAGGATGGCATCGCAAATTACTTCATCTCTATATATGTTCCCAACACTAAACGGCATAGTTACTTGCTCAATCACATGCAAAGCACTCTTATCATGAAGTTAATGCAACTTGTAAGGTTAAGGATGCTTAGAGGTTGATAGATAAAATCTCTACATGAAGGACTGTGCAACTATGTTAGTATAGCTTTCTTTGTCCACTATAATGGTGCACAATTGCCCTTCGATGGTAAAATTTGTATGGAATAAGTTTTCTTTCTAATCTTCTTGGGAGTTTGACAGGGAACTCAACACTCGTCTCAAGACTAAGGTCATCATTTTTCCAACATCCTTTTCCTCCTCGGGCTCACTTTCGTCAGTGCTATCTATTATATCTCCTCGGAGTACCATAACACGTTGGTTTAGACACTCAAAAACCATATGTTAGAAACCTAAGTATTTAAAGTACTTCACCTCGTTGGTTTTTCGTCCAAAGGTCTGTCTTTTCTTATATGTCCTCCAGGTTGGTCTAGCCTTAGCTCTATTTGACTGGCCTATTCAGCCTTATTGGCCTGCTCAACTATCGTCAAGTTGGTCATTCCTTTCCTCGACTTGGTATGGACTCCTTAGCTCAGCTTGAACAAGTCAACGCAGAATTGGGGTTTCAGAGAATGTTGCCTTAGTTTAGAGCATTTCTCCTTTTGTTTTTTATCCTCTATGTTATCTTAATCGCCTCTTCCAAAGTATCAAACCTTTGCACTTCCATAATGTTGCGAATATCAATTATGAGTCCAAAAATGAACCTTGATACTGTACGAGCCTTAGATTCTTCTAATTCAGCCCGGATGATAAGCATCTGAAACTCTCTTACATAATCATCAACTGTTCGGCCTCTTTAGTATAGTTCCTGCAACTTTGCAAACATTTTCTGTAAGTAGGTCTCGAGCATAAATCTACTTCTTAATAGTCTTTTCATCTTATCCCAGGTCTTTACACTTCGTCTTCCATCCCTTGCCTTGACTACATTCATATTTTTGCATCGCATAGTGGCATACCCAGAGAACTCAAGTACAAGAAGTCGGACTTTCACAGCTTCTGTATATCCATAACAATCAAACACCTTCTTTACCCTTCTTCCTACTCCAAATATTCATTTGCATCTCTACTTCCACTAAAGGGTAAGATTTAGACCTTGATATTGTCTAGTCCTCAAAGAGTTTAGGATCCTTGCTCTTATGCTTGATAATAACTAGCTTCTTCTTCCTCCTCTCCATATTCCTCGACATTAACCTCTTCATCATCTTCCTCAATTTCTTTTAACTCTAGTCTTCATCTAGCAACTTGGTTTACAACACCTCCAACTCGAGGGGGTCGAATTGGGCGATGGGGTTGGTTACCTAGGCCATAACCTCTCTTTTAAATATTTTCGAGTAGGTTGTGCAGCAATGTACCTTGAGGTTATTGCCTATTAACTTGCATTGCTATAAATAGACTCTTAATAAGGCTAATGAGTATGTTAAGTTTGTCATTAACTGACCTAGGGTCTTGCTACCATTATGATTACGATTAGGTTGAGCACCATTACTCTGATCACTAATAACACCTTGAATGCTCGAATTTGACATGATATAATGTCTCTGAAATAGATTAACAACACAATACACAGGAAAACAATGCTTTCGTACTTCCTTAAGCCTTAACTATCACACTAACAATTTTGATACCCAATAATAATTTGAATAGAATAGAAATGGACTTACTTTGCTTTTGTAGTGAAAAATAAGGCAAGAACAAAGTGACAATGAATTATCATACCTATCAACATACAAAACTTCACTACATAGCTTACAATTCCAAACTTACTTCATACGAACACATTGTAGTAGCTATAAAAGGAACACAATAACCATTAGTAGCAAAGCAAACTAAAAACTTCACCACAACTTTATAAACTCCCTCATTGGAACCATACTTTGATATCAACGAAGCTGATGCGTTTCTAGAGTTGGATGTACAGGGAAGCATCACAATGAAGTGAACTAAAAGAAACAAAAGAAAAGCTAGCAAAGTCCAGTCAGTTATTGAATGGATATGACACACCATTTGATTCTACTTAGCTTACAATCAGCCGGATATAACTTACCAATCCAAATTAAAGGGTCACTCACCACTACTCCTTTCTAAATGGAATAGATAAGAGTTAAAGGATAATGAGAACACTAAGGTTACTCAAAGGAAATGTGAATAATTTCCCTATTAATCATTGATTTGTACAAACAAGTTAAGGTTTATATACTTATCTACTAGGATTACTTTATATGTATGAAAAGACAAAAGGATATTCTTACAATTAGATTACATAATATATAGTAAAAAGACTAAAATAGATGAAGAATATTCAGCACGGAAAAATAAGAATCCTTCTGGAATGTTATGTCAGAAGACATACGTCGGTCGGTAGTTAGATGTCAGAAATATGGTACAAAGTAGGCAAGGAAGAGAAAAGAGAGCTTTCAATCAAGGGCCGACCTAATCTAGATTAGGTCAGGAGCTAGTTAGTCCCATTGTAGAGTAGTCAACTTAAGTTGGGGTTGGATGGTTATGTTCGGCTTGGGAACTCTGCTTGGATGGTCTTGAGGTTGGCTTCTCAGATATCTTACCATAATACAGCTGCTGAGTAAAAGCAGGTCTGGCATACGTGGGGATCTGATGGTCAAGTTGGTAGGAGATTGGTTTGAAATAAGAATCCCCATTTTAGATATGGCTTCGAGCTAGTATTTTTCGAGTGAGTCCTTAAAGTCCTCTAGCTTGGCTACGTGTGATCGGTCTAGGGGGTTGATTCCTATCACTTTCTAACTTAGTTTTTGACCCAGTTTCTGACTTACCTTTGTATACAAGGTCTTTCCAGCGTACTTTCTGATGTAGTTTTTGACTTTTTCAACATTATATAATTATTTTTATATCTCATTCCCTTATCACACTATTCTAATTATAAGATAAAAGACTTTACTAAAGCACTTGTTAAATGTCTAATTTGTTATAGTACATTTAATATATCATTTAAGTTAGTTATTTAGTTAAAGTGCATAAGAAACATAGAGACTTGTTGGGATGCATATACATATCTAGAAAATTAACCAACCTCTACATCATTTTGACCTACATTTTGTACATTAAGCTATTTCACATTCTTTTTTGCTATACGTTTTGACTTACATTCCGACTCATGTTCTGACTTGTACGAAACACTTTTGATCATCAAATCACCCAACTTCGGCATCCATACCTCTGCTTCCATATTTCATCACTCTAACCCAATACTTCACGTCTCAAAGTTATATATGCAATACTTAGTAACCAAATTACTCAATTAAATACTCTTGTTATGAAATTTCTGCCATATGCATGCTAAATAGGAAATATAAAAGAATTTAACTTTTGAATTTAAAAATTCTCTTTTCATGGAACCAAAATAGACACTAAACGGTGTTTGTATAAAAATTTTGAAATCAAAACAACATTATTTAAACTTTTAAAAAGTAGAGTAAAAATTCATTTTTGACCCAATTTCTTAAGTAATACATATTTTTTTTACTTTGAATTTGAAAAATCTAGCTTCATTTTTGGATTCTACATGAAAAATTATTTAAGAAAACCAAAAATCATAATTTTTGGAACTTATTTACTATTTTTAGAAAATTAGAAAAGAAATTGAGTAAAACCGAAACTCAATGTCACTAAAACTCCGACTACTGTCTGGAGATGGGGGTGTGTTGGCCCCCTTTGGTGTTGCCTCTCTTGTCTCTAGATGGTTTGGTTTCGCTTCTAGGTGATGGTTAGCCTAAGAAACCCAAATTCCTCGTACTTTTACCCTATTTCTTATCGATTTTTGTATGTCCTCTTGTTGACATTTCCAAAGCTCCTTTCTATTTTTTCCAACTCTTAAAATAGCTAAACTAATCTCCAAAAGTAGGTATGTGATTTAATAGCTTCCCTCCTGTGATGGTGAATTCTCCAAAGCTTACATATCTTTTTTTCCCTTATTTTCTTACATTATTTTATTAATTAACCACTTGTAAAGTGTTCTTATCCTTATACGACATTATGCTATGCCTTTTTCCTAGTTAAGAAAGATCTACCAATTGTCCCTTAAGCATTTTTACTCATTTAGTTTATTCATAACACCAATCTTAAGTACATCATATAATATATAACTATTTTTCCTATTTCAGGTATACAATTATATATGTGGTACTTATACCAGTTATTTTATTCTCAATTTACTCCAAATGATTATATTTTTAGGTTAGGTAATTTTACTTTTAGAGTCTTGCTATATTCTGGTCTTGTGTTTCAAGTTTATGGAAAAAATATTCATTATTGATAAAATTTTGTTTTTATCAATTTAAATATTTTGTTAAGTTAATTTTACAAAATAAACCTTATTAGGGTGCTTATTTTAGCTTTTGTGATTCCATATTAAATTTTTATTTAATTTTAAGAATATTTTCTGAAATCTTAAATCTATTGTTTCTGAGTAACTACAATCACTTTATATAATAGTATTTGTAACTCATATTACTTACGATCACTTTATTTCATCACTTCAGAAGTTATATTTTTCAAGTTCTATATTTATTTGGAATGTACCACTATTTTAGGTCTTGGATAGTTGGTTGGAGATAGAGATCTCACAAATGGAAGCTAAAAGAAGCAATATGCTAAATTATAAAATTGAACAAAAATTATATAAAAAATAAGTAATTCACAACACGAGAATAAAAAATTAAGAAGAAAAATTAAATTTCAAATTGGTAGCAAAAAACAAAAAACATTTAAATAAAAATGTTAGATTGTTAAATGAGCTGTTGATTTTAGCCAAAAGTCATAACTTGCCCTTTTGGAAAGCCTATTTTAAATACTAATTAGTTATAATTTTCGATAACATTTTACATTTATTAGGACAGAAATAATATAGTTAAATCTCTATAAATTAATACTTGATAAATTAATAAAATCTCTAAAATAATGCTTTTCTGGTTCTTAACTTTGGTTAGTTTATAAAATTAGTAATTTCGATAAATTAATAAGATAATAATTTTAGGACGATCCTTATATAAATCTTTAGTCTAGTTAAAATCATAAATTAATAATTTTCTAATATTATAAACATAAGTAGGATAATTTAGTAAAATACGAATTTATTGTTGTTTATTTTTTCTCAAAATTTAAATTTAGGTAGATTTTATCTCTAACTTTCTCATTTTTGTGAATATTTGATCATGAAGTAATTTTATGTGACTTTTATTTTTGCATGATGTATCTTAATTTGGACGTTATAATTGATTGAAAACTTTGATAATTATTAATAATACTAAAATGAAAATAATACTTTTAAAAAGTGGTTTAAATTGAATCGAAGTAGACCTACCTATGTTTAAAAGAATTCAATTTAAAACCTTAAACTATTAAAAATGGTTTGATTCATTTAAATTTAATCATTTTAAATATGGTTTTGTTCCGTTTCACTCCTTAATCAAACCAAATCAGACCATGAAAATCCTAGCTGTCATATATTTTTACTAATAGAAAATTTAATAGAAGTATTGGATAGATTTGTTTGATAAAAAAATTGAAAAAATAGAGAATTGAAATTGAAAAAAATTAGTGGGATAAGAATTGAAATAAGAAGATAGAGACAGGTTGAGAAGATTTTTCTTTTATTTTTATTTTTATTTTTTAGTTTTTTTAGAATTCTCCTTTCCTATATGCGGGACAGACAAGCGATATTAAACTATTCCGCCAATATCCTCTTCGACCTTCGTTGTACGGAGTTCTGCAAACAACGTAACCGCTGTATCTTGTCTTCATCATCTCATCTCCGATTCCGGTCAATCGATCGATCGATCGATAGAGAGAGAGAGAGATGGCAGCAGTAACGAGCGCACTGATAGCGATAGCAGGGGTTGTGTTGGGTTGGATCGCAATTGAAATGGCGTGCAAGCCATGTCTCGAAAAGGGCCGTGAAGCCATTGATCGATCTCTGGATCCCAATTACGATCCTGACGATGATAACATTCGCGCCCCTCTAAACCCTAACCCTAACCCTAAGCCGGAAGCTTCTTCTGATCCAGTATCCTCCGCTCCTACCAAGGCCGTCTAAATCTCGCCGTTTTCAACTGGGTTTTAATAGCAGTTCCAAAGGTTGAAAGATAATGCAAATAGCAGCAGGTGTGTTTTTATGTTGATAATTTAAGGATGTTCAGTTCTGGTAAATAAATTCTTTTCAGTTTGTTTGGTTGAAATGATTTCTCATGCTTTCTAGCACAATGGCGCAACTGTATCATTCTGGTTACTCGAAGCTTGCGCGTGACTCTTCCTATCCTGTTTTATTTCTATTGGGTCTCGGGGTTCGGCTTTTATGCACTCTTCACATTGGTTTCAATTGTCTCCTGTCAACCTGTGCATTGACATCTCTTGGACCATGTCGTATTTTTAGATGCAATATCAATGTGTTAATCCATGAGTTTCTTCACAAAATTTGTTTATATAATTTTTAAAAAATATTTTTATAAACCCAATAATAATTTTCAACCAATCAATTCTTTTTTTTTTTAGAAAAAAAAAATTGGCTTGAAAACGTCTCCTCTCAGAGAAACGTTTCAGCCAAAAGGAACCTGCAACAATGGCTCAAGGAAATCAAGGCTGTTCCTTCGCATTGGATTTTGTGACAGGCCACGACCATTGCACATGATCTTAGTATGCTGTGGCCTGTTGTTTCTCTGAAGAATTACACATGATAACTGTCCAGTAATACTTCAAGTCCATTTCAACATTTTTCTGTACCCGCTAGGAAGTCTATGTTATCCCTATAAGATGGCACTCAAATGGCACATATTGGATCCCTTCCTATACCCTCCGGGTAGTTTCCATTTAGGATTTTGTTGATTCATAATCCACCGTGCGGCTGAAACTATACCATGACTTGCAACATACATGACAAGTGGAACAGCTTTGTGTTCTTTGTCAAAGAAAAGAGAGCAGACGTACACTTAGATTATGAACCTCCGTGTAGTTGCAGGGTCACATCTGCTGTTGCTGCCACTGCAGATGTATGATGTGTCCTGTTCCATGCTCATTCAATTTTTGCAGATAAAAATTTGTACACGATTTCATTACGCTGCTGAGTGCTGGAATAGCTGTTTCCCATATAGGGCCATTTTTGAGAAAATGCTTTGTGCTGTAATGTTCCATAAGACACAAATGAACTTGAGGTTATTGTTTGATTTAGTAAATCTAGTCTTAAATGTTAACTTGATTAATTTTTATTGATGCCAAATGACCTTGATTTTGACTGGTTATTGCTCTATCTGTCGCATATCAACAATGATGATGTGGGTCACAATTCTTTTTCATTATTCTTTAGCAACACTATCCAGAGGATGTCGTATGGACAAGAATCACCTTGACTAATAAAATCTACATAAAAAGTCTGATCTTCCCCAATTCCAAGTGGATGCCACTAGAGTTGCATCATGGTTCAATCATATGATAGATGCATATCCTTTGGCTCCTTCATGTCGAAGAGTCATGGCTTGCTTTCATTTCCTGAATCATCATTTTCCTTATGGGATGCAAGCTTCTGTGCATTCTCTGCTTCCATATTCCAATTGATTCGCAACACAAATACCAACAACAAAATCAAGCATGCTGCCATCCCTGACAAGAATCCCAACAAAAGGCCACCAAGTCCCAAACCCACCTTGAAAGTGAAAACCACTGCTAAAGGCAGGGCCACCAGGTAAAATCCACCCAGATATGCATACAAAGCTAGCCACATCTTTGCTGTTCCACGCATAATTCCTCCACAAACTGCAACTGGGAAATTGACAACCTCGACCAAAGCCATCAGCAACAGCATCTTTTTTACGCTTCTTATTGTACCCTTATCATGACTATATATTGGCCCCCATATTCCTCGCGCTCCTATCATGGTCAAGGCCCCTATGCATCCTGAGGCAATGCTCACAGATAAAGATACATATGCTGATTGGTAAGCAAGGGTTGGATGATTTGCACCAAGTTCATTTGAAACACGAGTTGATGCACATGTAGCAAGTGATCGCATTGCAGAATAGAGCAGATAATCAAAGTTAAACACAATGGTTAGTACTCCCACTACCTTTGTGGCATTCCTTAAGTGCCCTGCAAGCAGTAATAGGATTTCATAGCACCACCACTCAAGACATGTACTGAGACAAAAAGTTCCCGAAAGCTTTAGTAGTTGTACCCAATCACATAGTCCTTGGTCCCACCACCCACCTTCCTTCAACCTTTGGTCTTCACAGCGTTCAATTCTAACAACATAGATGGCTAATAGTATCACTGTGATGAGATCGGTGATCCAAACTGCCATTGAGACCCCCTCTAGTCCTTTAGCCTTTGCAAGTAGGATGTTGATGGGTATGTGAAAACAAAGTCCTAGTGCTGTGCTAAACATGATTGGAAGAGTTATGCTTTGTGAACTCAAGTAGGCTTTGAGGGGACAAAGAAAAGAAGCGACAACCAAATCAGGAAGGAGATAGAAAATATACTTCTTTGCAACATTTGACATGTCTTTTTGTTGGCCAAAATGGATCAAGATCTTATCGACATTAAGCCACAAAACAGATATAGGTAATGATGCTAGTAACAATAGCAAAAATGCCATGAAAAGAGTTTTATGGAGTAGCCTGAAGTTCCTAGCTCCGTAAGCCTGGCCACATATAGGTTCCATAGCACAAGAAAGGCCACTCAAGACAGAGAAGCCGGTCACATTAGCGAAAGTATGTCCGAGAGTTCCACCAGCCAGTTGCAGCTCTCCGAGCCGGCCTAGGAATGCTGTTGTTATGACTACCTTGGCTAACAAAGTGAAGTTCATTGCTACTAGTGGAATGGCTAGTCCTGTTTGTATTTTCAATTCTGAAACAGCGATTTTCAGGAAACCTTTTGGCCATATTTGAGTAGCGAAACATTGGTCTTGTGATTCCAGTGTTTTCACGTCTGTGTTGTGCTTTAATCTAGATGTTCCTGACATATTAGTGGACTAGAATGGTACTATGTAGCTAGCTTGCGTTGAAGGTATGTGTGTGTATATATATATGTTTTACGTGAAAGGTGAGGAAGCCACGGCCAATTCAAGATAATATGGACATGTTAGTAAGTGCATGAATGCATGAATTTCGTTTCACGAGGGTGTGTAACGTTAAAGTTGTGGCAAAAGGTGGTGAATTTGTAACGTCCAAAGAAGACAGATGGATGATGGTGGATTTCATAGTGAGTGATGAGGATGCAATACTTGGTATCATGCTCTTCTGGCCCCGCAAAAATGTTGCTTGTCAAGTTGCTTCTTGAAAAAAGATGTGGAATATAACTTCCAGGCTCCTATGAGGAAGAGTGGTCATGCCGTCTTTGAACATTCTCGTAATCTTCCGAAACTACATCAAATCGCATGATAATGACGATAATTATCAGTCTTGCTCCTATGAGCGCCTTGTTATGGAATGACACGAACTACAATGGACACAAAGAAAAATCATCCATTGAAAATGTTTCAATTCAACTCCATGTTTGCCGTACTTGGGTTTTTGGTCAACACTCAACACTTGGTCCTGCATATTTTCAGGTAACTGAATATACCAATCACGTTAAATTGTTGGTGTTAAAACTTTTTAATTTGTTGGCTGTAAACTTCGGTCTCATGGCTGAGGTTGTTATAGTTTAATGAAATGAATGACTTTAGTCTCCTAACTAGATGGATCGAGTTTAATTCTCTTTTAAAATTGTAATATGATGTAGTAGGAGAGAAGAAAAAAATTTCAGTTCCATAATTGAGCAAAAATTACCCGATAAAATAAATTAAATTTATGGATTAAGGTATGTCTTAAAGGACAAATTAACCCATTAATCAACCTTACAAATTGAGTTTTAGATAATTTAAGAATAATAGAACTGGCGTATATGAGCAGAACACGTCATCAATTTAGCTTTTAACATGGGTTTCTTGTTTGCATATGTAATCATGAACTTCACATGAAATAGTGATAAAAGAGTGTCGCAACAAGTGTGATTTAGGAAGTTCGGGAGATATATGCCTATAAAATTTATAAATGCATCATGCCTCTCGTGTGAATGCATGTCGACTAATGTTAGGATGGTATGTCATTTTTCATTGGTTCGGACATGGAATATCAATCGATTGAATAATAATCGATGTCACTTTCATTGATGATTACAGTTAAAACGATTCTTTGCTCCTCGATCTAGTGAAGTGTACTTTAAATTTCATAGAGAAGGAAATTCCCCGAGTATCGAATTCTTAAGTCAGGATTCCTTAGAGAACAAGAAAGGCATTATCCATATGAAAAAGGAAGAGGAAACAAGTAAACCCAGCTTACCTATCAATTTTCTTTCTCTCTCTCTCTCTCTCTTTTTTTTTTTCTTTGGGACAAGCTAAAAGTAATAAGTTTATCCATATGAGAAATTGGCCTATATGAAATATCAGACAGGATATGAAAGCAAATGATAATAATAAAACCATATAGAGAATCCAAAGCCGGAGTTTATATCTTATTTTATTTTCATCATTTACATGGCACATCTAATAGCTCTTTATACGTTATTTTGGAAATCCAATAAATTATGCGTTCGTTTTCTTAATAGAAAATGAAGTATTAATAATGAAGAGAGATATTACTTAGGCAAACATGACATAATGGATACGGGACTGGCAACGAGGTCTATCCACCTCATGTTAATTTCGACGGAAGGGGTAAAACACAAGCTATATGCACTGGAAACCCTTATGGGAATTATAATGCTAGTACTAGTACATGATAATGAGTGGCAAGGGTGTGCGTATCTCTCCAGGAGAATGGGTCACAGTTCAATTATACATCGAGCTTGATTAAATTATAAAATGTGGTTCAGTCTTTCCTCGAATCGAATCAAATCAAATGGTTGAATTTGATTTTGTTTTAACATAATTCGGTTCAATTTGAGTTAGTTGATGATTCAACTATGATTTCATTAGTTAAGAAATTTTATATGCATATGATTTTATGTAAGAAATATTAGATATTTTTTCTTTGGCTAACAACAAAGTGGACAAATTCATCAACTTAGGCCCCTAGGTTGAGTAGATAAAACATCATTCACAAAGAGGGGAAAAAAAAAACCCACTAAATCATGAACTAACAAAAAAATAGGAGATAGGGCCTTTCTACCTAGTCATGAGGATACATGTCCTTTATAACATGAGTAGCAATCCAATCCGTTACTTTATTTAAAGATAGTAATAAATACCCGTTTTTATCCCTAAAAAAAAAAAGTAAAAAAATAAAAAGTGTCAAAATTGAGTCAAAATGTGTTACGACCAGCTTTATAGGTACCTAGTTTTTATCCTATTTAACGTGTATCTTATGGATAAGATATCTGAAAGTCAAATTGTCATGTTGATGCACGCCCTTCCCTCCAACCAAACCCTTGGGGGGGGGGGGGGGGGGGGGTGGGGGCAGGGTGGAAGAAAGAGGGATAAAGATAAGTAACTCTCTTTCAGAGGAACCTACTTTTCACAAGCATGAAATTTATTGTTTTTTAGAGAATCAGCAACATAAGCTCTTATTCAAGAATCATAGAGCGTATCCTAGCTTTTGATCTTGTACTAAGAATGTTATGTAATGCCAAATCATTCAAGAATTCTTACATAGATCCTATACTTGCTATATACCCCTATATCATATCAATAATTCCTCTTTTGCATAAATTTGCTCAAAACATAGTAACTTGGTATGGCCTTCCTTAGCCTATTTCAACCATGACATGCTCATGCCCTTTGGCAATCAACCATGTATAAAACTTTAAAATAAGAAAATTTCTTTTGATTATTTGATGTGATGAACTCATTTGAAAAAAAATTGGCTCATGTATCAATGAGTTACAATACCAATTGAGTTATCGCCTTTGTGTTTGTTATACATGGAATAACTCATCCCATACATCCAAGCACATCATAAAAGCCATACCAAAGTATGCCTTTGCTCCTCTATTCTTGGTATTAGCTTATCAATATACTTTTTTAACAACAATCCAACTTGTATTGATTTATAAGACTTAGTAGTACTAAAAAAAAAGTATATACATGATTACAAACTTAATAACACAACCATTGATCATTAATACACAATGTAGAAGTTATGGCTAGCCAACATCCAAAAGTAACTCTTACTGTACTCTAGCCTTAAGCCCATACCTTATAAGTTCTTAAGACCTCTTTTTTTTGCATACGAGATTAGAAAATTAACCTCTCAACTCATATTATGAGCTAAGTGAGCATAACCAAAACAAATTAAAGAATAACAAAATAGTAATTGAAAAGCCAGTCAATTATATATTCAAACATTAATCCTGAATCATAAGCACAATCATAGATACCTTTATTCTATACCCATGCTATGCTATGCTAATGCATATGAGATTGAAATGCAATGGCCAAGATTCCTTATACGTTGGAGAGTGGAAAAAGATTCAAAGAACTTAATTAGGAGAGTCATGGAAAACTCAAACAGTTGCAAAAGACTCAACAAACTTAACCTGGAGAGTCGTAGAAGATAATAAACATAATATGAGGAGAGACTTAAGACCTAGAGAGTCATGGAAGATTCATGCAAGTTATATGTTGAAATGGAGTTTTTAAACCGAGAACTTATTTTACTAAACTGAAGTTATGAAAACAATGACCATTAAGTCCTTTCATGCCATGTCATGTGCAAATCCTAAGCATACATCTAAGTAAAACAAGTAGCCAATAGATAACTTGTGTTCACGAAAGGTGCATGGAAACAAAATCTCAATCAAGCATACCTTTTAAGTAACCAAGCGTAAAAACTAAGCTTAACAAGTAGGGCATAACTAAGCAGACCTTGATATTGATACAGAATATTGATTAAGAATCTTGTTCAAGAGTTCTCTTAGTGAAGTCTTACCATAGGAAATCAACCAAGAAGCCAAAAACTTAACATTCGAACCCATCAGCTTCACAACTACAACATCTACTCATCATAAACACTACGCTAAGTGCAAGTTAACCATAGACAACATAAGAATCAATATGTCATTAACTTAAGGAAGCTAAGGGTCTTAGTTACTCACTTGGCCAAGCATATTCCCCTAGACATTGTGCTCTTCTCTAACTATTATAACCATATACATAACCCATCAAACTTCATTTCAATTTAGATTTAATTACATTGACATTGTATATTAAGTATCTAAATCATATTGTTGACTTCTACTCATCATACCTTATTTATTTTAGGTTCACTTTTCATAAACTTTATATCATTATATTTGCAATTTCATAGACTATACACATATATTAGGATATGAGTTTGGTCATGTGTTGTAAATTACTCAATTACTCTTTAAAAGACAGTTCTCTTTTCTTAAACCATAGTGTTCATATATTTAGTTTGGACTGAGTTCAAATTTCAAGTAAGAGCTACCATTTCCTCCCAAAACCAAAATTAACCAGCTTATGCACTGTAATCTAGTGAATTGAAGTATTTCAACACTCTAAATCATCATAAAATCAATTACAATAAACATTTTAACTAATGTATAGATATTAGCTAAGTAAATTACATAATAAATAATATATAAACCTAAATAATTCTATGAAAAAAAAAAATGGTGAACATAGGAAAATATGGACTTCCTAATTGCTCATGGATCATGCTAATCTTGTTTGCCCTCATATATTTTTTGAAATTACTATTTTACCCCTAAATTACTTGAAAATTCCCCTAAATTACTTAATGACTCAAATTTACATTCCAAATCAAAGTTGAATACTCCCATTATCATAAAATTAAGCCCTACTAACTATTACAAAATATATTCATAAGTTCAATATTTTGGAAACATATAGTTTTCCTAATTCTAAGATAGGACAAGTTAACAAAATCTTTGTAATAGATGTCAAACGTGTTTATAATTCAAAATTATCACTATGTAAGATAATATCTTAGGAGTGTACAAGCGAAAAACCAAGGTAAAACTATGCTATTAAGGGTTTCAACAACTAATTCTAATTCGGTTTAGAACAGAGGCATTTCTTCAATACATAATATATACATCATAAATTCTAAAAACTAAAAATATAGTCATCAACTACATTAAAAATAACCTTAGAATAATTTTTCCCAAAATTTTTTGAGTTACTTTTGTACTTTTATTAAAAGAATCGAAGGCAATGTAGAAATGAAACTCATTAACAGGAGGAGCTTTGGCAACCACTTTCGCCTACCACTATTCGACCACCCTCTTTGCACCATGCTCTTTCGGCCACCTAAGTGGGTTAAACATAGACTTATTCTAACCATAGAAACTCCTTAGATTAGTGCTTCCCCTACATAAATCACCTATTTTCTTAATTATTTGACAACATTATTCTAGCTTGATTATTTATAATCTAGTACTATTCCTTGCCTAGAGTTTCTTAGGGTAGATTTGATAGGAATTAACCCTCCAGACCGATTACGCATAACTGAGCCAGAAGACTTAAAGGACTCATAAGGAGAATAATAGCTCGCAACTGCATCTAAGATAAGAATTCCCATTCCAACCACCATGATTCACTCTACTGTCGACCTGAGTACCGAGTTTTCTCATATACCAATATTGTTTTTGAAGTTGCCGAGTCGACATGCCAACCTTGCGAGCAGGCATGCCTATTTGCGAAGCGACCATACCACAATCGTAACAACATTCAAGTATACCAGCCTCAACTGTCTGAAGCCATGCTCTTGAATTGACCAAGATTCGATCTCAGTTTGAGGCAAATATTTATTAGTGATTGATTGGCTAAAGATTGACCTGATCTAGATTAGGTTACACATGCCCTCTTTTTCCTTGTTTCATTCGAATTGTACTATATTTTGGAGTAACCAACCACCATGCAACACATGTTTTCTAGTACAACATTATAGAAGAATTTTTTACTATTTTTATACTGAATATTCTCTGTCTTTTTTTACCCTTTTTAGTATATTTCATATATTGCAATTGTAAATTACCATTTTGTCTTTTCATATTTGCTTGTGATCCTAAGGGGGCTAGTATATAAACCCCTTTCATTTTGTACATATAAAGCAATCATTTTATTATCAGATTATTACAGGTTTCTCTTTTGAGCAACCTTAGTGTTCTCACTAATCCTAAACTCTTATCTATTCCTTTTAATAAAGAGCACTAGCGGGTGATTTTATAGTTTAGACCGATGAGTCATATTTGATGGATCGTAGATCGAGTAAGATCAATCAGTGTGTTATGTCTAGTTGATAGCTGCTCGGACTTTGTTATACCCATTTTGTTTTCTTTCGGTTCTCTTCGTTGTGGTGCTTTTTCGTATGTACGACCCTGGAGACATATCAAGATCATTAGAAATTATGGAGAAAGTTTGGCTAAGTGAAAAGTTGCTTAAGTGGAGAGAATTTGTGAATTTTTCCTCTTAGTGATATATCTTAAGTTTGCATAGCATATTTTCTTTAGTTCTCACTTTCTTTCTTATATGAATAATATGTAAATTCTTGCTAATATAAGTTTGACTGAAAGTCCAATTGTAACGTCATCCTAAAAGAAAACGGGATAAAGCTAAGTAACTCTTTTTCAATTGATCTTACTTTCCATAAGCATAACATTTATCGTTTTTTAGAGAATTAGTAACATAAGCTCTTGTTCAAGAGTTACAGAGTGTATCTTAGCTTTTAATCCTACACTAGAAATGCTATGTAATGCCAAATCATTTAAAAATTCTTACTTAGAACCTACACTTGCTTTATACTCCATATCATAACCATAATTCCTCTTTTGCATAAATTTGCTCAAAACATAATAGCTTGGCATGGTCTTCCTTAATCTATTTCAACTATGACATACTCATGTCTTTTAGCAATCAACCATGCATAAAACTTTAAAATAAGAAAAATTCTTTTGATTACTTGATGTAATGAACTCATTTGAAACAACATTGACTCATGTGTTAATGAGGTGCTATACCAGTTGAGCTATTGCCTTTGTGTTTGTTATACATGAACAACTTGTTTGATACATTTGAGCACATCATCAAAGCCTTATGAAAGTATGCCTTTGCTCCACTATTCTTGGTATTAGCTTATCAACAAACTTGTTTAACAATAATCCATCCTATATTGATTTATAAGACTTAGGAGTATTGGAAAAAAAGAAGAAGCATATGCATGATTACAAACTTAACAACACAACCATTGATCATTTATACTCAATGTAGAAGTTATGGTAGACCAATCTCTAAAAGCAGCTCTTAATGCACTTTGACCCTAAGCCCATAGCTTAAAAGTTATTAAGACTATTTTTTTTTTCTGTACATGAGATTAGAAAATTAACCTCTCAACTCATATTTTGAGCTAAGTGAGCATAACCAAAGAAAAATAAAGAATAACAAAATAGTAACCGACAAGCTAGTTAATTATATATTCAAACATTCATCCTAAATCTAAAGCACAATCATAGATACCTTTATTACATGCACGTGCTATGCTAAGGAGCCTTTCAAAAGCCCTTGTCCTTTATTTATTAGGGTGAGGGAAAGTACGCCACCTGCTTGCTAGTAGGACAAATTGGCCAGGATTCCTTATACCTTGGAGAGTGGCAAAAGATTTAAAGAATCAACTAGTGGAGGCACGAAAAACTCAGAGAGTTTAACTTGGAGAGTTATAGAAGACTCAACAAACTTAAATTAAAGAGTCATAGAAGATAACAAAACATAACATGAAGAGAGACTCAAGACTTGGAGAGTTGTTAAAGACTCATGCAAGCTATATGCTGAAACAAAGTTTTTAAAGCTAGAAGTTATTTTACTAAACTAAAGTTATGAAAACAATGACCCTTAAGTCATTTCATGCTATGTCATGCTTGTAGTCATGCAAATGCCAAGCGTATATCCAAGTAAAACAAGTAACCGAAAGATAACTTGTGCTTACAAAAGGTGCATGGAAACTGTTACGCCCCGAAGTCACAGAGTCGCAATAGTCCCGCTGTGTAAACCATTCTATGATAGTAACTGGCCTCACAGTGCCTACCATAGACATGATCTACACAAGGCGTCGACGACTCCTCGCTTTGAAGTAAACAGTTCGATTAATAATTATACAACAATTATGATAAGCACTACAATTTTCTAATAAACATAAATAATTATCAATAAGTCTACAGAGTTTCCCAGGAAGTTTTACATAATCACCACAGTCTACTAATTTACAGAATAACTATCGGTCTTTAACCTTTAACTACAAGGTCAGTCCAGTTACATATTTTACTAAGTATCTTGGTCCTTACACCCCTGGCTTCAAACGGACTAACCTCTGGGTAATTGTAGGGCGGCATGATACTTGTAGTGATCACAAATCAGAACCTGCAAAAGGATCTATAAGGGTATGAGTAACTACAGCTCAGTAAGTTGAATTGGAGACTCATGAATGCATATAAGCACAAATAGGGTTATCAAACAATTATTTTCATGCAATGCAACAATCAAGTGTCATCGCACAACGTAGTTCGGTCCGTTGTGAAATCAGAGAAATTTCACCCGCTCCAATCTGGGTTGAGGAGTTCCATATTATGCAGCAGCTCACAACCAAACCCAGGTTTGTGCAATGGAGACCTCGCTCCTCCCGCGACTACCTTCGAACCATTGACTTCACCCTCGCAGCGACCTCCTCTCCTGTCACTTAGTTCGACTGAGGATGAAGAAGGGACAATTTTGCAATCCTGCGTTATCCCTTTTGAAGGGGTCGGTATTTGGTTGGAGAGTCCTATGATCCCCTAACGAGTTGCAATGCATGACATTTTCGGTTATTAGGATCAACTAAGATTAAATTCCGGTTAGAGTGTTCAACAAGTTCATACCAAATCAATCAGTCACAAAATCATTCACAATACAAATTCCAGCACAAATTCAGATACATCAAGCACATGCACAAACTACTTACAATCACAATCATATATAAACCTAAGTCTCCGAGTACTACAAAACTAGTACTCTATTACAATAAGTAATAACCCAACTTACTTGAATTTGCTCGATCGCTCGATCCTTTAGTTGCGAGCTAATTTGTTTTTGGGTATCCTATAATACAAATAGGTTCTTTTAATACTTATATTTTATGGATTCTTATTCTAATTCATAATGTAACTCATTTTCCTCATGTATACCTATAACGTATTAATAATTCGTTGTATTCTATTTCGGGGTTCGGCTCCTAAACTAGATTCTAGTTTTAATTCCTAAGTCTTAATTAGGCTCAAATCCTAATGTGACATTAATCACATTACGCTCGGGTATTCAAATATCCTATTGGGTCGTAATTTTAGTATTCTAAACTATTCGGTACACGCTAACCCTAATTGAGGTATCAGATTTATTCCCGATGTGTAAAAATCTTACATTTTAAGATATTTACTTAAAATTAAATATTATTTCAGATTTATTATTTTTCTGATTTCAATTATAATATTATCTAAATAACCTTATTTTTTTAGATTTATTAATTTACACTTTTACATATTATTAATTTTTTATATTACTTACCTAATTTCCCTAATTAACCATACTTAGTACCTAAAGGTTAGGATTAAGGTTCCACTGCAGAGATTAACTTCCCTAAACATATAATTAATATTCCAATTAGTAATTAACATCCTAATCACCTAATTAATCCTAAATCACCCAATTTTACCATTATTTTAGAGCTAAAAATTAACTTAAAAATTTCGAAAATTAATTTTAAAAAAATGGCTCTATAGCATTATTCTACATCATATGAGCATCCTATAGAAAAATTTTGAGCTCCAAACTACATCCCTAAGTCTATTTATTTTCCGGTTTAATCATGCTCGATTTTGAACAATTTGTTAAGGAACTTATATTTCTAGACATAATTAAACTAAATCAATATTTTTACCTAAATCTACATACAATAAAACCTCAGAATAACAAGTTTCATAATTTTTTGGGCAAAATAAATAATTTTACAAAATTATACAAAAATCGGGTGAATAAATGACTAACCGGTTCGAAGCTTTTTGGCCGTCCAAACCCGATCCAATGTTGTCAGCCGATCCAAGCGGTGGTTCTAGTGTAGGGTGGTGGTGGTGGTTCGGTCCTAGGTGGTGGTGGGTGGTGGTTTTGGTTCACTTACCTAATCTGCACAGTTTTTTTATTTTTTTTATTTTCTGGATTTTCTCTCGATTTTTTCAGTGTTTCGATTTTTCTCAGATCCCAAACTGGCCAAATGACTTCTGGAAATTTTTTCCTTATTTATAGACAATTGTAGTAATTAATGTGCATTAATTTGATAGGATTTTGCCCCAATTCCTTGATTTTTGGCTTTTTGTTTGTCCAATTCTTATTGGTTATTTTTTTCTTTTTCTGTCCACGACCTGATCTTGTTGCAGCTTATCCTCTTTTGATTTTTTCTGATTTTTCCATAATTATTTTATATTTTTATTTAATTATTTGCTTAGTTTTCGGCCAATTTCACTAATTACGTGTATTTTTATCTACACGTAAATCAATGTGGGGTACACGTGAACATTTCTAAATATTATTTTGGTCATTCTAAAATTTTTAGTATACATATAATTTATCTCTAGTAATTTATTAGTTATTATATTACACTTTTCGCCTTTTCGGTAATTAGCAATTATTATGCTTAAAATTTGAAAATTTTATAGTCTCCTATTTTACCATTTATTTTCTTAAATTTAAGTTTACAAGATCATTTTTACTAGTATTTTGCTAAATAGTTTATAATTTGGGTTTGATTGGATCCTTTAGCCGATCATCCTAAACCTTGGGTTTTAAGCTCAAACCTACAGTTACTTGGCTTGGCTTTAGGGCTTACAGAAACAAAATCTCAATCAAGCATACCATTTAAGCAACTGAGCATGTAAACTAAGCTTACCAAGTAAGGCATAACTAAGCAACCTTGATATAGATATAGAATATTGATTTAGAATCTTGTCTAGGAGTTCTCTTAAGTGAAGTCCCACCATAGTAAATCAACTAAGAAGCTAGAAACTTAACATTTGAACCCATCAACTTCACAACTACAACATCTACTCATCATAGATACCACGTTAAGTGCAAATTAACCACAAACAATAGAGGAATCAATATGTCATTAACTCAATAAGCTAAGGGTCATAATTACTCACCTAGCCATGCATAGAGGTGTGTAAGTGGGTTTAACAGGCCAACTCGACTTAGCTTACTTTGGCTCATGAGTTAGCTTACTTTTGGCCTACAGGTCAGCCAATTTAGCTAGCTTTTTAAACGTATATGGGTAGAGGTTTTTTGGCTCATTTAAAAAGCGAGCATTGGCAATCACTTTCGCTCACCCTCTATGCACCGTGATCCTTCGGCCACCCAAGTGGGTTAAACATAGACTTACTCTAACCTTAGAAACTCCGCGGACTGGTGTTTCCCTTACGTAAATTACCTATTTTCTTAATTATTTGACAACATTATTTTGGTTTGATTATCTAAAATCTAATAATATTACTTACCTAGAGTTGCTTAGGGTAGATCATTAGAAATTACAGAGAAAGTTTGGCTTTGTGAAAAGTTGCTCAAGTAGAGAGAATTTGTGGATTTTTCCTCTTGGTAATATATATTAGGTTTACATTGCATATTTTCTTGAGTTCACACTCTCTTTCTTATGTTAATAATATGTAAATTCTCATTGATATATAGTTGGTTGAACCAAGTGAATTGTACACCTATGTTTGCTTTATGTGTTTTCATCATCATTTTATTATATATTTTTTAATTTTCTCCTACTTTCGTTGAGAAGTGTCATATATAATTATACTATCTATATTGCAAATTCACTCCATAACAACACTTGAATTGTGTGTTCCTATTAATAAATATTGATTCAATAGGTTAGTAAAGCTATCTCTACTATCTTGTCATATATTGGAACTTGATTTCTAGGTTTTCAATATATAACGACCATTTTATGGTTATAACAAAATTAGTTCGTTTATATGCTATCTTATACAAAACAAAACGCATTAGGTCATTTCGATTGACTTCCATAACCACTTTGTAAAGTTTGGTCCAATTTGGATAGGGATTACTTGAGTCTTAAATTAGTGACTCATAACTTGAGGCATTACAAAATGTTGATCGGGTAAAAAGGGAAATTTTATGATCAAAATATATATATTCGATATGATAATTTTTGAACTTTTAGTTAGAAATATTGTGTTTTATTGAAAATAAATATTTTTGAACTCAATCCAATTTAAATATTTTTGAAGTTATGAAATATAGTTTGTTTAAGTTAATTGTAGCTTCAAAAAGAGTTTCAATTAGACTTAATTTTGATTAGTTTACGAGAAACTAAATTTTAAACAAACCAAACATTGTATAAACTAGAGTTTGAAAATCTATTAAACAAAGCTTGAATTGATAAATTGTATTCACATATATATGTTTGATTATTTAATAATTCTAATGTCATGTTTGGTGTATGGGAATTGATTAGCATGAAACCACGATTTCAAGTTCCATTTCTTTCCCCCATGTTTGTAAGTGTAATTTGAAGGTGAAATTGTGATATCATAGAATTGTCGATTCCACCTTTGAGGTGAATTTGGTTCTACCTTTGAGGAGGTAAAATCGTGATTTTGTTCTACCCTCATTAATTGCATTAATTTAAAATTACTTATTTAACCTTCAATTAAATTATGATATGCAATAATTAAGAACATTTTTTATAATGAGTACTATCTACACATTTAATAATTTCATTCGTTGATAGGGTCTTTTGGACATTAGCTCTTCAAGTTTGACCCGACTGGGTAAGGATCATAGCTTATGATGAGACACCCTTAGTTTGGGCCCAGAACGTGACCTATCTAGCTATAAGAGCTTCTAATGGCTAGAAAACTTTGGATAAGATTGAAAAATTAAGTCAAACAACTAACTCCCATACTTGCAGATTGCATTGGACATTGTAACCCTACTCTCCAACACTTATGGATGTAGTGGCTCTATCTACTAACTTCTCCCCAACTGCCGGTTTCACTTCTCTATAAATATAAGGTCAACACTTAATGGTAACTCACTTAATACTTTACGTATTTAAGCTTACATGTTGTTTTTGAGTACTTTTGCTCTCTCCAAACATTCGCTTAACTTAAGAATCAGAGTGATTATAGTGGATAACATGCTGGCACCCCCTCACTTTGCTCTCTTTTGCAAGCTTGTTTAGTCTCATGAAACCCAATCTCTCTCAAATCTCTACCGACAAATATTTTGAGATGATACATTCTATTTTATTTCATTGGCATTTTCAAACAAAAGAAATGATTTATCATTTCGATTCTCGTATTCTATTCCAATTCATATTAAAAGTGACATAAATACATTTTAATTGCTTTGAAAACTAGTTGTATTGGACTCAATTTCAGCTTAAAATGCCAAATCGATCCAGCTCAGCCGAACCCTCTAAGGGTTTTCAATTGCTTAATTGGACAAGAAAAATAAAATAGTCAAGCGGCTAAAGGGAAGGTCGAGAGGTCATGTGTATTGCACGTAATTGTCTTGATAAGCGATCACCGGTGAGAGGAGCTTCATACAACAGAGATAAATTTGGCGAGGAAGATCAAATTGAATCTTTGCCAAATCTTTATCATTTTTAACAAGTTTTGGAGCAAAATTATCTAAAATCCTTCATAGGTTCAATATATATATGTAAAGAACATATTAAATATTTAATCAGGTTGGAAAAATCAAGTTATATATATATATATATAAAGAACATATTGAAGATTTAATCAGATCAGAAAAATCAAGCTTTCATCTTTAAGCTCGGCCAAGTATGATCCAAGCTTATCCATACCTTATAATCTATAGTTCTAATCCTATTTCTATGAATAAAAATACTTGAACTAAAAATGTGATGTAGGGTAATGGAAGTTAAAGGATGCAATATGCTAAACTATAAAATCAAAATTTAAAAAAAAAATGGAAAAATATATTTTGCATATTTTCTGTTTGAATCGTAAATGTTTTAAAATTTGTATTTAAGTTCTCAATGATTACAAAAGTTTTTAAGCAAGTCTTAACACGTGACACTTTCTGATTGGTTATTAGGAAAAGTACAAATTTAGGACTTAAACTTTTGTACTTTTTCCATTCAAGTCCTAATCATTTCAAAATTTCTATTTAAGTTTTCAACATTTGTAAAAGTTCTCAAACAAGTCCTTTGCCATTAACTTTTTTGTTAACTATGGTACATAATATTTTCTTATTGGTCCACATATTTTTATTAAATAATTACTATGATAAAATAATTAAAAAATTAATAAAATAATAAAAAAAGGAAAATTAAAAAAAGAAAAATATATAAAAAATAAAATGAAATAACAATGATATATACATATATAATATAATAAATGTCTATACATGTGTATTTATCATAATTTCAATAAAATAAAAAATAAAAAAAAATCAAAATATAGAAAAAATTTGAAAAAAAAAAATCGTTCCAACCACCTTAAGACCAGGAAGTGGCTTAAACGGCTAAAAGAAGGAAATAAAAGTGAAACTTGATAGGTTTTCAACTAGGTTGCATAAGGGGGGTAGGTGGCCACTTACGGCTAGTGATGGGTTGAAACTTTAGTGTGTAGGCTATAGCGTTCTACTTTCTTTTAGCTATTTCGAACACCCTAAAACCAAAGGGTGATTGGAATGATTTTTTTTTTTCCATTTTTTCTTTTTCTTTTATTTTATAATTATAATTTTCTTTTGTTTTTCAAAATTATAATGAATATATATGTATATACAATAGCTTGTTTATTTCATTAGATGGAATAAAGAGGGAATAGAATTAGGATTTTTATGAAAAGGAATAAGGGATGAATGCCAATTACAGTGTTTAATAGAATGAAAATGACATTAAGAATAGACTCGTAATAAAAATTAAAAAGACTACTTTACCCCCATTTTCTTCCTTTCTATCTCTCTTTCTCTCTCTCTCTCTCAATCTGTCTTTGTCCTTATTTTCTACTAACAAAATTCTAGAAAACAAAATAAGACAAAGCCAAATTATAATAGGAAGAACTCGTGAAATCTTAAAAAAAATCAATAGAATAGAATGGTTGTTTTTATAAGCTCTTTAATTGTAGGATTGGATTTAGTATATAAAGTTTAGGGCAATCGGTTGAAGGATCTGATCGAGCTTAAATTATAAAATAAAGTTAGAAATATTAATAAAAGTGATCCTGTAAATTTGAATTTAGGAAAATAAGTAATAAAATAATAGAATATTATAATATCAAAATTTAAGTATATTACCAGTTATTTATTGAAAATGCGTAAAATGAGTCCCAATAACTAATGAGTCGTTAAAGATAAATTATATACATATTAAAAATCATAAAATAACATAAATAATATTTAGAAGTATTTACTTATACTCCATATATATTTACGCGTAGGTGAAAATACGAGAAATTACCTAAAATACTTGAAAATTACTTAAAAATGCCAAATAATTAAAGAAAATTACAAAAAAATCAAGGAAAAATATAAGAAAGTTGGGGAATTATCCGGATCTAGGTCATGGTAGGTTTGGGAGGAAAGAAAAAAATTGAACCAATTAAATTAATCTACTTAATAAGTCAAAATGGAAGAGCTAAGCCTAATTATCAACTCAATTTAATGTACAAAAAATCCCTTAGAGCTTTATAGATAGCCAAACTTCTTCAAAAGCTAATCTGGGTAGTTTGTAGAGTGAAAAAAATAGAGAGAACCAAAACAAGAGATGATTAGGGTTTTTCTAAAAAATGACAAAAAATCTATATAATTAGGATAATTGGATGAAACCCATGACTTACCACTACCAACTAGAATCAAATCGCTGCCACCACCACACCCCATACACATCACTTGGACCGGTCGACACTCCTAAGACTATCGCTGGTGGCTAGAAGCCTAACAACCAGGTGAGTCCGATTTTAGCTCGAATTTGTTTAATTTGTTAAAATTATCAATTTTATTTCAAAAATTATGAAATTTAGTATTCTAATGTTTTTAAGTATGTAGATTTAATGAAAAATATTGGGTTGATTTAATTACGTTTGGAAATATATGGTGCTTATGAAATTATGTAAAACCGAGCATGTTTTGATTTACAAATAAATAATTTTAGGAGTGTAGTTTTAGGTTCAAAATTTTTGTGTAGATTACTTAGGGGTTATATAATAGTGCTATGAAGCTTTTTTTTAGAAATGAAATTTTGAAAATTTTAATTGATTTTTAGGCCTTTAAAAAATATATATATATATATAATTAGGGATTTTTGGGGTTAATTAATGATTAATTGAGTAATTACTGATTTAGTATATAATTACGTATTTTAAGATGTTCATATTTGATGTGATATGATAATTGTAGTATTTAAGGTGTTAGATGTGATTATTAGGGGTATTATGTAGTAATATGTGTAATTTTAAGAGTATGTGTAATTGGAATTATAATAAATATAAAATAATAGGTTAAAATGGATAATATAATAATGATATTAATATATAATGAATTTGATAGGAAGTATAAATTTAGGTAATTATATAAAAAACGAAAAATTTTCTTACATCACGAGTAAGTTCGATACATAAATGAGGATTAAAACATACTGAGTAGACTAGAATACTGATTTAGGACCGAAAGTGATACTTATAATACTCAAGCTTGATGTGATTAATTTCACATTAGGGTTCGGAACGTATATTTAGGATTTACGTATAATACTTGTAGTTGAAACCAATTTAAAACCTAAATTGAAACTGGATTTGCAAACCGAATCCTAAACTAACCTAAAATGAATCGGTAATAAATAATAGGTATATATAAAGAATTGAGCTAAACCATAATCTATAGTGTATATATGTATCATTAAGGTACAAATATTAAAAGCGTATTTATATTATAGGACACATGGAGACGAGTTGACATGCAACAAGTGATTGAGCAAACAAAGGATTCCAAGTAAGTTGAGTTTAATACTTTATAGTATTTTAGAGTACTATTTTAAAGTATTTGAAGGCTTAGGATTGTATATGATTGTATTTGTAAATAGTTATATACATGCATGTGTTTGCGTATATGATTTTGTGCTGAAATCTGTGTTGTGTTTGGTGATTGATGTGAATTGAATGGTGTGAAATTGTTTGATCACCCTAAATTGTATCTAATTGTAACCGATCTAAATACCCTAATTAGACATGCATTACAACCTTTAAGGGGATCATTAGGATTTTTCAACCAAACACTGACATCTTTGAAAAAGATAGTGCTGGATTGTACAATGGTCTTTTCCTCATCTTTAGCCAAACTAAGTGATAGGAGAGGAAATCACGGTTAGGATGGGGGCAATGGTTCAAAGGATAGTCATAGGGAGAGTGGTGTCTTCATTGCACAAATTTGGGTTTGGTTGTACTATTGCATAAACATGAAAATTCTCAACTCGAATTAGAGCCGGTGAAATACTTTGATTTCACAATGGACGAGATTACGTTGTGTGATAGCATCTGCTTATTGCATTTCATATAATTAATTGCTTAATAATCCTTGTTTGTGTTGTTATACATTCATAAATCTCCAATCTAACTTATTGGGCTATGATTGCTTATACCCATATAGATTTTCTTATAGATTCTGACTGACATGTTGCGATACAATTATTTATAATTCAATTTCTTTTTGAAATTATGGGGGAGTGAGGATCAATAAGCTACACAATCGAGTCTTTAAAAAGTCCTGACAATATTTTTAGGTTTATGAACTAATATGTGATATGTAAGTTAATTGACTATTGTAGTATGTATAGATTCCTGGGATTTGAAGACAATATGGATGTAATTATGTATATATATGACTTAAGGATTTAGCTTTTTATGTAAATTTTAGCTTAAAATTTAATTGAGCTGTTTACTTGAAAGCAAAGAGTTGTAAACGTCTTGTGTAAATTATATCTATGATAGGGATTATGAGGTCAGTTACTGTTATAGATTGGTTTTACGGTGGGACAGTTACGACTTTTTGGTTTTGAGGCATAACAGTTTCTTCATTAAAGGCTTTAACAGAATAGAAACCAAAATGTCTTTGCCATGGGAAGTTCCTGTAGCAATAACATTGAAAACCCAAATCATGAAACCCAAATGACAAGTAACCCATCTAAATCAGATCTTGCAAAAAAATGAGTCAAATCTTATAAGAAGAACCCAAAAGACAGAAACCCTAACCTATCTAAATTGCCGGAGAAAAAGTGTACGTTTGGTTGGTGTTTGTGGGTGCTTAGCTTATCGATCTATGTGCATGGTACGGCTTGGAGGGAATAGAGGGGCATTGGACTTGCCGATCTATGAGTGTGTTTGGTTATTGATTTGAGCTTAACTTATGGTTGATACTTAATGGGAGTTGACAAAGTGTAGCTTAAAGTTGTTGCTAGTGACAGTTGTTATGGTTGGTAAGTGATGATGGTGGTGCTGTGTCGGTCAGTGATGGTGGCTGTATTGTGTTGAATAGTGATATGGTGATTGAGTGGCGATAGTAGTCGGCAATGAAGGTAGTGATGGTGGTTGGTGGGTGTACAATGATGCCTATGCAGTAGACAATGTTTATGGAAGAAGAAGGGAGGGTATTAGATGTCTTTTTTGCTTCAAAATTCGTATTCCTTAATTTTGGTAAGTGTAGACATCTAATTTTTGCCCCTTTATAGTCTTAATTTTTATTTTTACAAAAAGGTTCCTAATTCAAAATAATAATAATAAAATAATAAAAATTAAAAAATAATGAAAATACCAAAAAAAAAAAAAAGAAAAGGAAAAATCATAAAGATTTCGTAGATTTTTAGAAGTAATTTATATTAAGAATAATTAGTTTTAGTGTTAGTTTTGTTTTAGTTTAGTTAAAATTTTTAGTTTAAGGAATCGGATAGTTTAAATATAATTTAATAGTAATGAATGTCAAGATATAGGCCAACGGCCTAACGGATAAGTAACGGAATATTTATGGTGATTTAGTTGGTGTTCATGGGTTCGAGTCTCAGCATGCACCTATATTGTTATTTTTCTATTTTTGCAGAAGCAAGATTTAAAATCGAATTCATATCTAATCAAATCATAAGAATGTTAGTTAAATCATATTTAATTAACGAATCAGATATAATTAGATATGATATGATATGATTTGGTTAGACTATATAAACACTTCACGCAGTCAGAAAAGAAAACAAAAATAGAACAAAAAAGAACATGAGGCCCTACAGAAACTAGCAATACGCCACGGCCCTTGTCGCGCTCCACGAACAGTACAACTCCAGCGAGTCCTCGACTGATCAACAAGTCCGTCGAATGTCGCCTGTCCTCGCATAGCTGTCGCCTATCCACTGTTGCAATTCTACGGTCCCATGTCCCACAGACACTTCACGCACACTGTTTTCATCCCAGCGATAGCAACAGCTCCAGTTATGTACAGTCATCACATGGCACAACGATCAGCCTTCATAGACTTCACAAATCTCCACATCCCGACAACGTGATTAAATTATAACCCACTATACAGCTGCAGTTTGCCATATGCTGTCTAGACAGCATTGATCCACATACAGATCAGTCTCCAGCGCAGCGGACGGCAGACGAACAGAATAGTAGCGTAGCGGACGACAGCGAAAACAGCAGCGCAGCGGGCATCGGCGAATAGAACAACAGCACAGTAGACAGCAGCGAAAACAGCAGCATAGCGGACAACAGCGAACAAAACAACAGCACAGCAGACTGCAGCGAAGACAATAACACAATAGACGGCAGTACGTTCTGTACAACAGCATCACAGCACACGATTCAGCACTGACCGTCACGTCTCCATACTTGACGAAATGAACCTCATTGTCTAGGTTATAAACTAGGGTGGATATGAGATACCCTACATGATTATTGTGTTTGCCTTTTAAATAGAAATTTGTATTCGTTAGCAAAATTTCAAGGAAAAAGAAAAAAAAAGGGAAAAAAGAAATCTCGTTTTAAAAAATAAGACTTTTAGAGAGTTTTTATAAAATAAGAATAGAAGACTTAGTGAATTAGGGCTTTTTTAGAGTTTTCTTTGAAAAACTAAATTGATAATAACGTGAACTTGGTCAATTTTTAAAATTAAAATCAATTAATACACTAAAGATTTTTTTGAAAGAACTACGATCGTCTGATCTCGGCTAGCGGATACATAGGCACCTTCGGAGCGACGATAAAATATGTAGAAACTTAGGTTCCTTTTTTTTTTTTTTCTCTCTTTTGATTTTATTTATTTATTTATTTATTTTAAATATTATAATTAGAAAAATAATCCTAATTTGGGTAAATAAATAGTGGTACCCGTTAGGTTTAATAGGTTAGCTTCCGAATTTGGAACCCTCTGGTTCTTTGTTAAAATTGAAATCGAAGACCGGTAGCTAAATCGTAATCAATCCACTTAATTGATTACGGTTTCTTTTTCTTTTCCTGACTTCGGTCGGTTGGTGACCCAAAAAATTATTTTTAATAAAAAACCGAAATTTCTTAATTTATTTAGTCGAGGATTAATATTAAATGGGTTAGGGTTTAGTATTAATCAAGAAATGAGAAATTAATTTTAAAAAGAAAATCGAAAAATCAGGCTCGACAGTAAGAAATCTTAATTTTATGTTTTGAGGATTCAAGATTCTTTAAGAATTGAAATTCCTTAAAGTAAATACTGTAATAAAGGTGTTTCAAGGAATAAAGGGGGAACAGAATAGATATTCCCCCAAAGTAAACATCCTATTATTACATTGTATATGTATATATTTTTATTATTTGATTTTTTATTTTTTCCAAAATTTTTATTGTTTTCTTTATTCTTAAATGTTTTATTATATTAATTATTTAATAAAAGAACATAGACCAATACTTGTCATATTTAAAGGAAAGCTAAGTGCAAACTAACAAAAGAATTGTTTGAAAATTTTCGTAAACGTTGAGGATTAAAATAAAAATTTTAAAATGTTTAGGACTCAAACAAAAAAAATACAAAAGGTTTGGTCCTAAATTTATACTTTTTTAAAAGACCATTAGAAAGTGTTGCGTATCATAATTAACGAAAAAGTTAATAATAAAGTGATGTAGGACTTATTTTAAAAATTCTGTAAACATTGAGGATTCAAATAAAAATTTTTAAATATTGAGGATTCGAATAGAAAATGTGCGAAAGGTTGAATCTTAAACTTAAAATATTAATCTAGTTGCATTCTTATTTCTATAAATGGAATAATTTTAATAATAATGTGATATAGAGCAATGAAAGTAAGAAATTTACATGTTTATCATCAAAATAGATAATTATTACAGAAATATTAACTATATAAAAAAATTAGAAGAATAACAAGACTATATTGTATGTAGTACATGTGACATTATTATTAATACATACGTAGCCTATAAAACATGCAACATTAGTGTTATATTGAACTCGCCCTTGTGTTGCATGCAAAACATGTGACATTAATGTTAATAAGTACGAGTGATCGTACATAATTCTTTAAGTTTATCTTGTAGATACGTTAATTTTGTAAGTTGTATTGTTGAGTTTCCTAAATGAAATATATTGCTGGTATTTATGTAATTAATTTCATGTATATCATATTTCTATCATTTTTTTATAAAGATTTGATAGACATATGTTTCATCCCAATAGAAGCCAAAGAAAACAATATGCTAAATTGTAAAATCGAAGTTGAAAAATTAGATTGGAACTAGAATTATATAAAATGCGAAGATATTCACAGTACAAGAAAAGGAAAAAAAAAATTAGGAAAGAAACGTGTTTTGTAACTGTTGGGACGTTGATTGAGCTGTTGATCTCTGCCGAAGGTCATCTCGTACGCATTGAAGGTATAAATGAAATTCACCGTTAGCATGATATGTCGCTTGGATTTTCACTAACGGTTTGTTAACCACAAATGGAACAATTTGATAACAACTATGGTTAACTGAGAAAACTCATTCAACAAGAGGAATATTCGTTAACTGGGAAAACCCTTGATGGGTTTCGATTGCTTAATTGGACAAGAAATATGAAATAGTCACGCGGCTAGAGCCTAGGGCGATGGTCGAGATGTCACGTGTATTGCACATAATTGTCTTTCTCGACAAGACAAGCGATCGCCGGCGAGGAGCTTCATACAGATGGAGAGAAATTCCGCGTGGGAAGATCAAAATGAATCTTGGCCAAATCTTTATCATTTTTAACAAGTTTTGTTGCAAAATTATCTAATGCTATATTTAATATATAGGAATACACTAGAAAGATATTGCGATTCTAATTTCTATTCTTTTTTTTTTTTATGTTTAAAAATGTATTTAAAAACTGAAATCCCAATTCCATAAAATCGACGATTCTGATATAAAGGAGGAATTTGACTCTATCTTCTCAAAAGCGAAAGTGAATTAGAAAACATGAAAATACGATTTGGTTTTCTGTAACTTCAAATTGTATGATGTAAATTAAAAACTTTTTTAAATCATAAAATTTAAGTTTAGTTGGTTAGATTTATAAATTCAATCATATTTTGTTTACGAGGAAAGTGTGGTAATATCGTAAACTAACCGCTTTCAAAAGACACTTTAGACGATTTGTGACTTGTGTGTGAGTTTAATGTAATCCATGTATACAGTGCTTTTTCTTAACAATAAAGGCTGCCTTCTAGTTTCCCCTGTAATCTAATTGTCGACCATTTTAGCAATGATGATTTTGCTTTCACGTAGGAGAAATCTCAGTACAACTCAATTGCAAAGAGTCATGATACCCCCTTCCAGAAAAGCTACTCTAAATACCATTTAGTTATATTTTTTGATAATATTCACACCCATTAGGACAAAATATATTCATTGCTAAGGTGAACTGACTGTGATTGAAGGACTTCACTCTTTAGCTGCAGTACCGATCGAGACCGGATGTAGAGATTGATGATAGGACTGTGCACGAGATGAGTTGAGAAGACACAATGATATGTTTGAACTTGATTCAAAGTTTAAAACTTAAGCTCCGTTGAGCTTTAAATTTTGAGCTCGAACTCAATTCGAAGTAGCAATTAATAAATTCGAGCTCGACTTAATTTGACTCATTTAAAGTTGATTTATTTAAAAAATATATATTTTTTATTTTAATTATAATAATATTAATATCAAAAGTTGACTAATATTAATATTTAACTTGAGCTCAATTAAATTTGCGAACTATTTGAGCTAAATACTATGAGGCTTGAACTCGACTCGATCAACTACTCGAGTAGTTGGAGCTGGATCTTAAGCTTGATTCAATTGTTTTTAAGTTAAACTTAAATAAATATTGAGTCAAATTCGAATAGCTCACGAGTAATTTGATTGGTTTAAAGCCTTTACTAGAGATGAGAATCGGTAGGTTTTTTAACTCATTAATTCTGTAATTTGCAGGAAAATATGCTTTTTTGTTTGGCGCTCATCACTCGGATTTGCGTTTTCTGTTGGTCTGAACTTGCGTTGGAGCCACTGCAGATGTATGACGTGCTCTCCCATGATCATTCAATCATAGAAATAAAAATTTGAATCCAATTTCGATACGTTGCTGAGTGCTGGTATAGTTGGTTTCCCCATGTAAGGCCATTTTTGAGAAAATGCTTTGTGCAGTAATGTTCCAATAAGACGCGAATTGTTTGGATTCAGTAAAATCAAATCTTGTCTTAAAATGTGTCAAACTTTGTTGATTTCATATTAATGCCCAATTACATTGATTTTGACCGGTTCTTGTTTTCATCTGTAGCCATATCAACATCGATGATGATGTGGGTCACAATCCCTTTTTCATTATACTTCATCAAAAACACCATTGAAAGGATGCTGTATGGACAGGAATTACCTTGACCAATAAAATCAACATAAAAAAAGTCTGATCTTCCCCAATTCCATGTGGATAGTGGAGGACGCCACTAGTGTTGCCTCAATCATATGATAGACGACGGCGTATCCTCTGGCTCCTTTGTGGCGAAAGAGTTATCGCTTGCCACAGGTTTCTCATTTCCTGATTCATCCTTTTCCTTATCGGAAGCAAGCTTTTGTGCATTCTCTGCTTCTTTCTTCCAATTGATTCGCCGTACAAATACCAGCAATAAAACCAAGCATGCTGCCATCCCTGCCAAGAACCCCAACAATAGGCCGCTGAGCCCCAACCCCACCTTGAAAGCAAAAACCACCCCTGAAGGCAGAGCCACCAGGTAAAATCCACCTATATATGCATACAAAGCTAGCCACATCTTTGCTGCCCCACGCATGATTCCCCCACAAACCGCAACCGGGAAATTCACGACCTCCACCAAAGCCATCAGCAACAGAGTCTTTTTCACGCTTCTTATCGTATCCTTATCATGACTATACAGTGGCCCCCATATTCCTCGTGCTGCTACCATGATCAAGCCCCCTATGCATCCTGAGGCAATGCTCACGGATAAAGATACGTATGCTGATTGATAAGCAAAGGTCGGTTGATTCGCACCGAGTTCGTTTGAAACGCGAGTCGAGGCGCATGTAGCAAGTGATTGCATTACAGAGTAGAGCAGATAATCGAAGTTAAACACAATGGCTAGTACTCCCACCGCCTGTTTGGCATTCCTTAAGTGCCCCGTCAGCAGTACTAGGATTTCATAGCACCACCACTCGAGACATGTACTGAGACAAAATGTTCCTGAAAGCTTTAGTAGTTGGATCCAATCCTGTAGTCCTTGTTCCCACCACCCACCTTCCTTCATCCTCTGGTCTTCACGTTGTTCAATCCTAACAACATAGATGGCTAATAATATGGCTATGATGAGGTCAGTGATCCAAATCGCCATCGAGACCCCCTCCAGTCCTTTAGCCTTTGCAAGTAGGATGTTGATGGGTATGTGAAAACAAAGTCCTAGTGCTGTGCTAAACATGATTGGAAGAGTTATGCTTTGTGAACTCAAGTAGGCTTTGAGGGGACAAAGAAAAGAAGTGACGACCAAATCAGGAAGGAGATAGAGAAGATACTTCTTTGCAACGTTTGAAATGTCTTTTTGTTGGCCAAAATGGATTAAGATCTTATCGACGTTGAGCCACAGAGCAGATATAGGTAACGATGCTAGTAACAATAGCAGAAAAGCCATGAAAAGGGTTTTATGGAGTAGCCTGAAGTTCCTAGCTCCATAAGCTTGACCACATATAGGTTCCATAGCACAACAAAGGCCATTCAAGACAGAGAAGCCGGTGACATTAGCAAAAGTAAACCCAAGGGTTCCACCAGCCAGCTGCAGCTCTCCGAGCCGGCCAAGGAAAGCTGTTGTTACGGCTACCTTGGCTAACCAAGTGAAGTTCATCGCTACCAGAGGGATGGCTAATCCTCTTTGCATTTTCAACTCCGAAACCGCGATCTCCAGGAAACTTGCTGGCCATTTTTGAGCATGGGAACATTGGTGTTGGGATTCCAAAGTTTTCTCTGTTGAGCTGTGCTCTAACCTAGATGTTCCAGACATATCAGTGGGACTTGAATGGAACTATGTAGCTGTAGCTTGCTTGAAGACATGCATAATGTTTTAAGTGAAAGGTGAGGAAGACACAGCCATTTCAAGATAATATAGATTTATTTAGCTAGTGCTGGAATTTCGTTTCGTGAAGGTTTGTAATACTAAAGTAGTAGAAAAAGATGGTGTGTGTATTTGTAACTGCCAAAGAAGACAGATGGATTCATGGTGGATTTTATAGTGCGTGATGAGAATGCAATGCCTCTTTGATATATATATCATCATGCTCTTCCGGCCCCGCAAAATATTGCTTTGTCAAGTTGCTCTCTAAAGAAAAGATGTCGAAATTTCACTTCTAGGGCTCCTATGTGGAAGATTGGTTTTAGTTTTACCATCTTTGAACATTTCTCATAGTCTTCGGAAGCTATATCGAACCGCATGATAATGACGATAATTATCATAGTCCTGCTCCTGTTATGGGATGAAAACGAAAGACACAATGGACACCACAAGACATATCGTTTTTGTAGAGATGTTCCAATTCATGTCTCTATGTTTGCCACACTTGGGTGTTTTGTCGACACTTGGTCCTGGTTATTTTCACGTAATTGGATATCGTAATCTAAGTTTGAGGTTTTAAATTAGTTGGTTATAAACTTTGATTTTATAACAGAGAAAAAATCACTTTTGTCCAAATCCTTGCTTAGATATTTCAACTCCGCTTAATTCAATCATGTCATTTCAATTGATATTCCCAAGTACAAGGCAATCCGTTTTATACAAAACTTTCCACCTTAAACTTTCTAACTTTTTTTTTTTTGTTTTTTATTAAAAAATTACATAAAAGGTTATCAATGTTTGCGAGTAAATTTAAATTGAGGCTTAACATTTAAAAATTTTCAAATAAATTATCAATGTTTTAATTTATAGTTAAAATAATGGATCGTTGTTATAATACCATTAAGTCCAATTGATGTGGCCATTATCTAGCACATGATACTGATTTAGTAGACATTTGATACTTACATATATGATTAAATAATAAATAAATAAATAATGGAAAAAAACAAAAAATAAAAATATTAGAATCATTAAATAAAATAAATGGTAAAATTAAATATAATATGTATGTTATATGTATGTAATATAATATGTATATTATATATATGTACATAATATATTATAAAATGCTTGCAATATAATATATATTTAAATATAAAACAAAAAAGTCACAAAATTAAAAAATAAAATAGAAAACAAAAGAAATAAAAAAAAAAAAAAACAAAAAGGGCTATCTGGTTACTTAAAAACTAGGGTAACCAGATTAGTCACCAACTAATTAGAATAAGTAGATCGCGACTTACTTAGAAAAGTAGGTTGTTTGGTCTACTAAATAGCTGTGGACAGTTATTCACGGTTGTCATTCAAAAAAGAAAAAAAGAAATAAGAGAGTAAATTCGATCGAGATACAATCGAATTGCATGAATCAATCAGATTTCTAGTGTCATTTACTTTTTTTTCAATTAATGGTCGTAGGTAGCTGCCTATAACTTGAGTGGGGGTAGGGGGTGGGGGGTGGTGGTGGTGTTGTGTAGGGGAAGGGGATTGCAGTGATTGACCTTGGCCGTAGGCGGTTACCCATGATCACCTGGTGGGTTACGATTTACCTATTCATTTGGTGGTCGATGCGATCACTCGGTTAGGGGATAGTTGAAGCAGCTTTTTCTTGTGATTTTTTTTTAATTTCTTGACTTTTCTTATTTTATATTTAAACATATATATATTATATTACATGAATTTTTATATTATATTATGCAAATATGTATAAGATATATTATATATATAATATACATATTATACTACATACATATTATATTTAATTTTACAATTTATTTTATTATTATTCTGATTTTTTTATTTTTTTGCAATTTTTCTTAATTTTTCATTGTTTTTCCATTTCTTATATTTATTTATTATTTGATCATATATGTAAGTGCCACGTGTTTGTTGAGTTAGTGTTATGCAACAGATAACGGCTATTTTAGTTAAAGTTATCGGTATAATAACAATGATTCCCTATTTTAACCATAAATTGATATGTTGATCCATTATTAAAATTTTTTGAAACATTGTTCCTCTATTTGAATTTACTTGTAAACATTGATAACTTTTTCGTGTAATTTTTTTTTCTTTTTAAATATATAGTCATTATTAAAAAAAGTGAAGAGTTTAGTTTTGGTCTTGTATAAACTGAGCACATCTAATCAGCGGAACTTAAATATAGATCATACAAAATCCATAAGATTAAATTTTTGCCTCAAACGAGTGTTAAATTAAATGTAACAGAAACATTATGCATATTAATTGCGTAACACGACTGGTTGGTGTTACAGTCCCGAAAATAGAATGTCGTTCATAACCTAATTGTATTTACAGTAGGATACGCGACCTCTAATTTCAGAAAAAAGCTCAAATTTATTGGAGTACACGAAGTTCACGTCATTACAAACCTACACCAATAGAAAAAATTTAATAGTAACAAAATGCTACTGATTTAGATAAGAAGTGAATAAATACCAACAATATTTAAACTTATTATAAAGATAATAAGTGTTTCTTAAAATATTGCTACTTATAATTTCATATATTAAAATTATATTTTATTAATATTTACATCCTATTGATTTATTCACAAAACATAATTTGATAGTATCTTTAAAACTTTTCTCAATTCCACTTGACCGTTTGATCCATCAAATGAGCCTGGAAAAGTACATTCACGCGTTAATTGAATCAATCAAATGGACAAGTACTTATGTGATGCAAATCTACGTTACCAACTTATTTGAAATTGAGACAAACAATAATGGACATAGTTATATGCAACTAACATGCAACAATAAGAGATTTTACTATACCCTCCTTATAAAGTTATGACTTATTACCGAAATTATGACTTAAAAAATTAATGGTTTATTGTAGAAATAATGTTGTGGTCCTGTAAGAACTATGTTGAGGCAGGTATTATGGGGTGCAAGAATCTAAATTATGCGGAATAAAAAGAGACTGAGTGGGTCACGATGACTTTACCTTTCTCTTTCTCATTTCAAGGCTTTTATTATTTTATTAGCATTGTTTATAATTATTAAAGGATAAGATTTAAGCTTTGTGTTTGCTTAATCACAATTCCAAAATGTGAATTAACTGATGGCGATTTTCCATAATGCGCTTATAAGTGGGCATAATTGTATTACCAAATAAATTAAAATATATTTCCCTTAACAGCGAAAATACATAAAAAGAAGAAGAAGAAGAAGAAAATCGCGCATTCCTTGCATACATATAGGTAGTAGATACATAGGTGGACATGTATAGATAGAGATACAGAGATAAAATGAAGAACTTGATACGTAATCAAACCTAAATATTGTAAATTAAAAGCTCAATTTGGTGTCAATTCGATTAAATATTATTAAACTCAATTTCAACTTGATAAACTACTATAAAATAGATTGACCTCGAATCAATATCCATGTAAACTCATCAAGTAGTTTGCAAGTAGGTTTTACGTTTTTTTAATTGTTAGCTCCAAGTTGTAATTTATCATAAAATCGGAAAAACGTTTTCCTAAACACTAAAAAGGACTAAAAAAAAAAAAAAAAAAAACTAGAAAGGACTACTCCTTAACTACAGGTTTTTAAATATTGGAAAGACGTTGTATTTGAAATAAGTGATTCGTTGGGCCTAATATATATTCCATCTCATGGGTTGGGGAATTAAGAAATTAGGCTCATGGATTTGCAAGATGGTAAGGGCGCCAAATTTCCATCACAAATATATTAAGAAATACACCAACTTTAGGATCTTCCTTTTATTCTTTTCTCCCTCTTTGTTTATAGCGAGAACCCTTTCCATGCATAAAAGCAAGTGGTATATGCCTATCTGCCTCAGCAAGAGCCAGTGGCATCTTTATCATACTTACATGATTGACACTCTTCTGTATTTCAAAATAAAGTAGAAACGACATATTTCAAAAAATGAATAGAAAGGAAAAACAAATTTATTGATGGCCTTTTTCTCCATGGGCCTTCTAGCCTAAAACCAGCATGAAAAGCATGCCTAGCACTAGGAGAAGAAGACAAGTACTGTAACGTCCAAGATTAAAAGTAGCCAGTAACAATACCAATGAATACTAAAGATGTGAAAGGGAAAGGGATGTGTTGAGGAAGAAACATGATTATTGATTTGATAAATTTAAAGGCTTAGCATAGAGGATGGTAATTGGAGCCTGAAGTGTAAATGATGATTGTGTTAAAAGAGTATCTTTCACATTAGTGTCCAAATGAATATGCAATTACACTAGTAGATGGTGTTTTTGTATTTTTTGACAAGAAAGATGCAGAAGAGCTAGAAACATTAGAGAGTAAGTAAGAGCATGTTACTATATACATGAATGAGACTGATGTGGTTTCTATCATTATTGAGGCTAAGAGGAAGGCCATAGAAATAGTAATTGTTGAGCCCATTGACCAAAAATCAATAGAGTGTAAAGGTGAACCAAAGATTTGTGAAGGAAAATCAGAATTACTTGCTAGTTTACATTAGTAAAGACTCTACAAGAATTGTTTATGACCGTGATAATTTGAACGAAATAGGAGGATGATGTAGAGAATATGATAGAGATAGTGTTTGTGGAGATTGCTAAATCATCAATTAAAAATTGAGGAGATTGACTCACTAAATGAGACTAACCAGTTGTATCTATTACTTTAACTCAACTATGTTTGTGTATGTGTGATAATGGAAGCAAACAAAAAATATGGAAAGAAGTGTTGTTGCAACAGACTTAGAGAGTAAAAGAATTATGGTGAAAAATGAATGTATTAAGTTAGCCTCTTTGTGTACAGAGCTTGTATATATAGTTCCTATGGTTAGTTGTTGTGTAGAAATGAAAACTAAAAACTAACTTTTGCAACTACACTAACCACTAGCTAGTAACAACTATTAGAACTAACAGCTATTAACAACTACAATTAAACTAACAACTATTAATAACTACAATTAAACTAACAGCTATAACTGTAACACGCCCCCTTAAAATGGAGAATATATATTCGATACTCCCATCTTGGATAATAGTTGACGAAAATGTTCTGGTTGTAGTCTCTTAGTGAATATGTCTGCGACTATTGCTTGGAGGAAACATATAGCGGAAGTATGATACCTTCAATGACTTTGTCACGAACAAAATGCAAATCCATTTCAATATGCTTTGTTTGCTAATGAAAAATAGGATTTCTAGCAATATGTAAATTCGACTTATTGTCACAAAATAGTTGCATTGGTAAGGAACAATTAATATGAAACTCTTTGAGAAGAGAAATTATCCAAAGTAATTCACAAGCAATAGTAGCAAGAGTTCTATATTCTGATTCAGCTGAACTTTGAGCTACTGTCATTTGTTTCTTTGATTTCTAGTTCAACAAAGAATTACCCCAAAAACACACAAAATCTAGTTGTAGACCGCTGTGAATCAGGGTACCCTCCCTAGTTATTGTCACTATATGTCCGCAGCACAAAATCATTGGCTAAAGAAAAACAAATGCCTTGTCTAAGAGTTCCTTTAATGTAACGTAATACACAATTGAGTGCTAACTAGTGAGATTGCTTTGGACTATCCAAAAATTGACTAAGTAAGTAATGTCTGGCCGTGTTATGCACAAATACAAAAGTTTGCCGACTGTTCATCTGTAGCGTGAAACATCAACTGTATTTGTGTTGTCATCTCTAGACAATCGATGATTGACCTCAATTGGAGTAGACAATAGCTTTACTCCAGTGAATCCAACGTTTGCTAGCAAGTGAAGACCAAATTTCTGCTGTAAAAGAACTAATCCTTGCGATGATCGTGCAAGCTCTAAGCCAATGAAATACTTGAGCACCCCAATATCCTTAATTTTGAACTGTGTGTGCATAAAACTCTTGAATTGATCAATAAGAGAAGGATGCTTGCTAGCAACTGCTATGTCATCAACATATATTAGAACAATCACCATATCATCACCCGAACCTTTTATAAACAGAGAATAGTCACAATATGATTGCTTGAAACCATGCACTAAAAGTGATTGTGTGACTTTGGCATTCCATTGCCTAGATGCCTGTTTTAAACCATAAAGGGACTTGTTGAGCTTACATACAAGTTTTTCTTGTGAGGAATTCTATATAGGAACATGAAGTCATTGAGGAATCTCCATATATACTTCTTCATTCAGATCACCATTGAGAAAAGCATTGTGCACATCCATTTGATGCATATGATAATTGTATGCAGCTGCAAGACAAAAGAAAAGCCTCACCGTAGCATGTTTTACTACTGGACTAAATGTCTCAGTATAATCAAACCCTTCCTTTTGACTAAATCCTTTTGCTACAAGCCATGCTTTGTAGCTTTCAATTGAACCATCTACTTTAGTTTTAAGCTTATATGCCTACTTACACCTAACTGTGTTTTTGCCTTGTGGCAATGGTAGTATAGACCAAGTGTTGTTAGTAACTAAGGCATCAATCTCTTCTTGCATTGCCTTACACCAAGGATTAAGTAACCCGGCTTGCTCATAACTACTAGGTTTACTATGCTGTGCAAGTTTAACACTAAAAGCATGAAAATTGGGTGATAAGGACTTGTAAGAAAGAGATTGATGCAAAGGATGATCAGTTGAGAAAAATGTTGCTGTTGAACTTGTTAAAGAAAGGTTCAAATGATAATCTTGTAAATAAGAGGGACACTTACGTGTTTTAGTACTTCTTTTAAGTGTACTGGGTTCAACACCACTAATTGTGTCCTGTTGATTAGTAGAAATTGGCTGCACTGCTACATCATGAGGAAGCAAAGAAAACACATAATGTGTATTCAACATCGTATCTTTTGAAGGTAGAGAAACTAGCAAGAAACAGGCTGTTGTTGTTGGTTATGTTATTAGTCGAAAAGGAAAAATTTGTTCCAGGAACTTAACATCTCTAGAAATAAGAAATCATTTTTCTATTAGATCATACACCTTATATGATTTCACATTTAGAGAATAGTCAACAAATACAGATGGATTATAGATGTAATATGAGTTGATTGATAGAAACACATCTTGGAATCCTAAAAGTGTGATAGATAGAGTACATGATGAGTAAAATGAACCACTTGTGAAGTTTTTGATTGTTGATGTGAGTTATGGTGTTATAAGGTTGATAGTTATTGGAGCTGAGGTTGAAAATGCTCTAAAAATTGCTCTTCCATGGAGGATTATAGATGTAGCTCACCAGCTTGAATTGGCTGGATATTTTTATTTAGCTTTTTTATTTTTGAGTTTTGCACATTGGTTTTTGATCTTGGAAGATTATTTATTCCTAATTTGAGAACGAATCTTCTTGAGCTCAAAGATGATGATAGGGATTTTTTTCCTATGTATTTAGTGATTCAAGGAGATAATATTATTGCTACCAATTACATGATTATGGAGTAAATCAATCTTGAAGATCTATTATTATTTCTATTGTTTTGTTTTATTACGGACATTTTTAGTTTATTATTATTTAGTAATTAGTTAATGATTATTTTGGTCTTTATAATTATATTGATTTGTTACCTATTTGTCCCAAGGGCTATTAGGGATCTGTATTATTACTTTGCTACAAGACTTTTTCATTAGTTTTGTGTGTTTTAATTTCTTCTCATATTCTTGTCTTTTCAATTTACGTTGAATTGTTGTAAGAAAGCCTGTTTGATTTAGTTAATTGTTAGTAATATCAATTCAATAAGGTTAAATCCATAGTGCAATTTAATTGTGCATCATGATTGAGTAATTTGAAAGCCTTCATTTAATTCTTAGTTGTGTATTGTATTATTTAAGGATTAAAAAGAGCCTAATTCGATTTGATTTCTTACTATATCAGATCCAATAGATCAAGTCGTTCATATCTCTTTTTAATTCATTGTTGTTAGGATATGAATTATTTTCCTTTGAATTTTACAGCTTTTGCATATTCAACTCATATACGAACCTGATTCATACTCATCGATAACCTTTGCATTCCTCCCATCCCATATTGACGCTTGCAACACAAGATTGAGAAGGCGTGTTACAGTTATTATTAGGATAAGAGTAGTAGTTCCCATATGTAATAGCATAAGGTTAATCAGCATCTTTGATACTTTTTATTTAATTTCTTTCTCAAAATTGAAACTTGAGCTTATAGTTGTCCATTAACATTCTCAATACATGTATAATGTTAATAGTTAAGCAGGTTTGACATTAGCAATGGTGGTCATGAGATCAGAAGAACCAATTCTCATGGTATATAGCTCGAATGATTGGGCAGTTAGGGTTGGGAAACAACTCCCCTTAGGGCAACGGTGATCATGATGCACCATACATTTGAAAGAAATGTAGGAATCATATACTGTCAGTCTTTCAATAGCACGTGGTCGGAACATTAGAATATTAAGTGTGTCTATCAGCATTTATTCGAGCGCCCTTCGGATAGATTTTGGAATCCCACGGATGATTCCAATTACCAACATACTTTAGAAAATTCACCCTGCAAAAGGTAAGTAGTTAGGCCTAAGCCGGTGGATGAGAATAAGAAAAGGATATGAAATATATTCATGCCCTTCCTTAAGAATCGTTTAAGAGAGCATCGTATAAGGTGGAAATGGATACTTTAAAATTACCAGTGTTATCAGATTTAGTCCAAGTAGTTTTGGATATATAAAAAGGTCAAAGATTAAAGAAATGAAATCGAGTTCAATCACGGTTCAACTAGAGTTGGATTAGGATTGAATTATACCGGTTTTATGACTAGATTATGTTAAAATCGGTTGAACCGTAAATGTTAACTCAAGTTTAATAACGCTGAAAATTACTTCATATGAAGTTGTAAATCAATGGTTGGGATCTTTTAAATTTTTTAAATGTCCTTTGACATCGTTATGATGTTATTTTTTTTTATAATTTTAATAATTGATTAAACATGGTAACATTTTGAGATAATAACTTTAGAAAAATATTAGAAAAGTTGCTTATGGAAAAACTTTAGGGAATAAGGTTATAGTATATCTTTGAAAACTTGAGAAAGCAAGTAAATAAAACTTATTATGTCGCATGGTTCTTCGAAGAGTATATCTGAAGTATTCATATACTGTACGAGAAAAGTTATTCTAGTTAATCAAGAATAAATGTTGCTAGAAATCAACCAAGAGATTCATCTTAGTGCGACTTTAACATAAAAACTAAGAATATACCATAAATGGATGATGACACTGTGTACCTTAAGGAATGCTGAACCGACATATCTCGAAAATAAGGTATGAATGCCAACTGATTATTTTCTTTCATGCACATGATCAAGCATTGCTTTATATTATTCTTAACTTTGTGTAATTTATTGTAGATACACACATGAGTTGACACTATCTTATAGTTTACTTGGGGGGAATGCCCTTTATTCCTTACTTTTAATTTATTATTTTATTTACTTTGAAGAATTACAGTAACGTTGAAACTCTAAATTGGGATTCAATATCAAAAGGACTACCATTACCCTTCCTCTTTTATAATATAAATCCACTACCAAATCAATTACTACAAGAAAGCCCTACTGCCATATTGTTATCGTTGCCCACCATAGCTCCACCGCAACACTATTATTGCCGTACACCATAGCTCCACCAACACTCCCCTTTGCATCAACCATTACTGCTTTCTCTATCTCTCTCTCTCTCTCGCTTGCTTGCATCTGTTCTCTCTCTCTCTCGTTAGGATTTGTTCTCTCAGGTAACTTTTGGTTATAAGAACTGGACAGGATTAGATAAGTATAAAAAGAATTAGACATTACAAACTTATTATACGATGTTTAGTTTGTATAATACTGAATGCAGAATTTATATTAAAAAATTAATTATTTATATTATAAAATAAATAATTTCTTATAACCTCTCCATGTTATAATATTAAGTTAATTAATATTATAACATGGAGAGGTATTTTTGAAAATACAAAATATTTTTTGTTTTTATCTAGCGAATTTTATTTTTGTATTATGGTGTAGGTAGAACAAAATTTGGGCTTTTTGTTTAATTCATTAACTTAATTTTTGTCTAGTCACTAATCAAAATTAAAAATCAAGTATGAAACAAAATTTTTTGTCCAATCCAGTATCATAAAAATTATGCAACTAAACGTTACCTCAAAGTCTCTCTCTCTCATGAATCTTCTCTCTTACTCTCTCGCTTGGATCTCCTTTTCATTGTTACAATCGATACGGAGAAGTCCAGCAACTTAAACATGCTTTGTCTTATTCTTTTTTTTTTTTTTTTTTGGGTTGAATCAAACACCTTAAACATCTCTTCTCTACTATTGAATCCTGATCTGTTACTTCCTTTTATTTTTTTCCATTCACCCATTGATTATTGATGAATCCTAATCTATTTTGGGTTTGAGAACACAACGATGGATAAAGTAAAGGGTTTGAAGTATTTTGGGAAAAGGTTAACAAAGAAGATGGTGCAATTCTTTAGAAATAATGTCAATGGTATTAAAAGAGTTAGGACATTAGAGTTTTTTGGAAAAAACTTGAAGAAGACGATAACGAAGTTCTCTGAAAAAGCTAATCTATTTCTCTAAACAAATGAAAATGAAAAGGGCAAAAAAAAAAAAAAAAAGAAAGAAAGGGTATATTGGAAATTTTAACCTTATTACATGTCCATTCCTTATTTTTTTCTTTTTTTTTTTCCTTAAGTAAACAATATTATAATAATTACAGGTCTATTCCATTTCCTAGGAATTATGATTACATTACGTGTCAATTCCATATGGTGAAGTGAATACATCGTATATGACTTCATTTCACATCGCTAAATGTAAGGCTTCAACAAAAGTAATGATTAATCAAGCTAACAAATATTAATTAGTCTATTTCAATCATTTGGCTCAAAAGTTACAATCACGTGTTAACATAACATTTATAATCACGATCTTATAAACTAGTATTATAATTTTTCATAATTCATGTATGATACTTAACCTACGGGTATTACAATCTTTCTCGTTTAAACACGCGATGTCTCGTTGTGAGACTTTACAATTGGGCCTAATTTATCCCTCTTTTCGATGTATGATTTAGGTTATCCACTACTCATAGGTCATTTTAAAAGTATGTTAGGAGTCATCATTCTAATGATACTATCTGTCCTTCTCGAATCTCTTCTCTAAACAAGAGTTAGACTTAAATTGTTCACCTACCGAAAGGAGATTAGTTTTGATATCATTTGTAATGCCCCATTAAAAGCAATGAATAATCGAGCTAACAAATATTAATGGGCTCATTTCAACTATTTGCTCCAAAGTTACAACTATGTATTGATAAAGCATTCACTATCATGACCATACAAACTAATAGTATAACCTCCCATAATTCATGGGTAACACTTAATTATAAGGTATCGCACTAAATTTAATTCACCTACAGAAGTTCACCATATACATAATTATTTTCTCAAATTAAATAAAAAGTTGGTAATAAATGATAAACCTTACATTTTACCATAACCAACCAATTCTATTTGGTATAAAACACTTTTACTAAATTAAAAGAAATGTTAGTAATGGTTGATAAATTTGCTTTTATCACAATCAAATAAGTTATTGGATAGTAAATTGTAAAAATGGACAAAGTTCAAATATCAAATATAATATTTACCCTAAATTATTCTTAATAGAGAATATTTTTACTAAATTAGATGAAGAATTATTAGTAAATTATGCATTTAAACTTTACCATAATAAAAGATGTACCAATACAAAACTATTTTACTAAATTAGATAAAAAGTTGGTAACTATTTATAAATTTGCATTGACATTTTATTGCAATCTAATAAGTTTATCCAATAAATGACTATTTTACTAAACTAGACAAAAAAATTGGTTAAAGATGATAAAATTGACATCATCAAAATTAATGAAGTTTATCATACATAGAACCATTTGCCAAATTCAATGAAAAGCTGGTAATAGATGTTTAATTTGACATTTGACCATAATTTAACAAGCTTATCACATATACAACCATTTTACTAAATTAGATGAGAAGTTGATAATAGATAATAGATTTGATATTCATCACAATCAACAAAAGATTTGTTGGATGTATGGCTATTTGATTGAGTTAGACGAAAAATTGGTAATTTACGATAATTTTTATATTTTATTATGTTCAAAGGGATGGTAACAAATGTAGAAAACTTTAACCAAATTAAATGAAAAATTTATAATAGATGATATTAATGATTTTGATCAAATTTGGAAGAGTTGATGGTTTAAAGTTGGACACTTGGTAAAATGTCTTCGTCACATGACTTATTCAATTAAAAGCCCCTCCTTACCATCCTTCTATTAGTCCTTAATTGCTTTTATTGCTATATAGTGACAAAAAGATTTTGATAAGCATCGAGATTATGTAAATCGGCTAAGTCGATTAACCAATTTTCATGGGCTGCCCCTTAGCCTGTAAATAGAGAGATCCACTCATGAGCTTAATAACTTTCATTATCTAAATTTATTGTATGAGGTAGGTGGGAGTAGGTGGATGTAATTAATAAATTGGTGGTAATCAATTGTATTTGTTAGATTGATTTAATCTTGTCCTTTTATTTGAATAGACTTCATGTATATATAGCATTGATCTTCTTAGTTGTAGTCATCTAAAGATTTTGAGCAAATTCAATCAAATATAGAGCTTCTTTTTCTAAATTCTCTCTCTAAAATTTTAGTGCTAAGTACTACATGGAAGCATCTTGAAAATAAATGCTATTGACATAAGCTCATTTTGATATCCAATCAAATTTGTTTTGGTTATAGTTGTACCGAGCATGAGTTAATCAAGTGGTTTATAGATTTAAGATGAAGTTTCAAAATATTTCATTGAAAGGGTTCACAATTATAATTGAGCTCGCCTCAAATATAACGGTAAATCAAGCTTGACTCAATTTTAGTAATGTTCAAGCTTCAATATAAATGTCATTAAAAGTAACTTTATCAAATAATCGAGTTTAAAGAAGCATAAAGCCATTTGTAGCACTTTGAGCCAGCTTTCAATAACAATTTGAAATGATTTCAAGATAGCATATTTGAGTAAAATCGAACTTAAGCTCAATGGCATGTAGCACCATTCGATTCCTTATACTCCTATGCTTTTTAATTAGCAAATCCAAATTGCAAATATTCATTAGGAGTAATTATCGCGTAGCTACTGGATTTTCATGTTTTAGCAACTAAAAATCTCAAATTATCAATTTAGAATAAAAAAGTTAATATTCTAATTTGATATATTGAATCCATTAAATCCCGAGTTACAATAAACTTCGAAGTTTCGAGAAACTAATCATATTCATTTAAAATTAAATTGAAAAAGATCCAATAACGATTTTTCTGGTCCAAAACTTATAAAAATATGTTCCTTCCAAATGACACGGAAAATCACGACTTGAATAGAAAAATGAAATGTCGGAGCAACATGAAATTTATTTTATTTTTGAACTATTACTGTTATATTACAAAAAGACTCATAAATTTCTTTGGTTTTCCATTTATTTAAAGTGCTATCATATTAACATTATAGAATACTATATAGTTATTTTCTCGTTATAAGAATATTATAGTTGCCTCATCAGAGCCTTGGGACAAATACGAGAATGTCCATCTTCATTTGAAGAGGGTTTGAGTCATTTTCATTTGTTGTTGTAGATAACTTTTTAATTTCTTTTTCATGATAAATACGAATGCACCATCGGCATCAATGTCCTATTGATAAATAAATCATTCATTTAGTTTCCTAGGTGGAACTCCATAGTGGGGACCGGTTAAATATAGGATTAATGCGGACTTAGTGTCTAATGAAATATAGATTATTTTGTGATTTCACTTTTATAGTTGTAAAACAGGTTGATGTTTTTTGAAGGATGGGAAAACACATAAAAAAAATTATTCCATCTAAAATAGGTAGTACAAAAGCCATATCACTAGATAAAACAAAAATTTTCTAAAAAATCTCTAAGATAGCCCCCTTTATCATCTTAAATGTGTATATGAAAGAAAATCTAAAAAACTTGAAATATTCCTAAAAATATTTTAGAATCGATGGCAATGTGCTAAGTTGCCTCTGGATTACCCTTTTTAGATACATAATAAGTTAATCTTGAACCTACTCTTATGTAGAATACTAAAGAGAATTGATGAGTCTCCCTTCTTTAACTCCCTTTTAACTCATAATGCACATTTGTTAGCTCTCTCGATTACGAATATGGTATATCAATCTCTAATTTGATTTCATTGCTTTTCTTTGCTCATTCATCAAATAAGTATTGTCTAATATAATCTATTTTTTGTTGCAAAAGTCAAAGTCATTCAAGGTTATATTGAGAGACAAAAATATTGAAAGAGGTAAGAATGTTTTCCCTAGTCGTCTCTAGTTGTAATAATGGGTTCCTAACCACTTTATTGATTAATGAAGGTACAACTCAAAAAAGCAAGTTGTGTTGAAGTCATAAAGCAAGAGACAAAGTGAGATTCACCACATTGCTCTGAGCTACCTTGTTAAACTGTTATTCATTTAGAATAGTCTAAGAAATCAAAATCTTGATAAGTTTTAAATTGTACTATGGAATTACATCTCTTTGAAAATTGATCTTAGTAGTACATTAAGAAATCAATAATATATTGGCTAGTAAATTGTTAGGTCTATGATCTAACAGTTGAATTTCAATAATGGAATTTAGTAATTCAATCTAAGATGGTATTTAGGCGAAAAAATAGGATTTTCACACTGAAAGAAGGTAAATTTATGACTTAGGGTTTAGTAAGGTTGACTTAAGGTTTAAACTTCATAAATCTAAGCTAAACTATTACGCCTCGAAGTGGCAGAGTCGTAACAGCCCCGCTGTGTAAACCATTCTAAGATAGAAGTTAGCCTTACAACCGCTATCCTATACCTGATTTACATAAGACGTCTACGACTAACTCACTTTGAAGTAAACAGTTTATAATTTAAATAAATCATTTACTTAAGAAAATAAGAAAATATATATGTACACTAAAATTTAGTTATTATAATTAATGTTTACAATATTTCTCCGTAATATATTTCCTAGTTATTACGTTATTCAGAAATGAAAAATTCTAAAATAAAAGCTTAAACCTTAAAAATATATGTTTATTCTTCAAATGTTGCTAACTTCAGAGTAATTGTATGCCGCTTCTTAGCCAACATCAGCATGACGTTTATAAGGATGTGAGCAACTACAGCTCAGTAAGTTAGGATGGAGGACTTAAAACTACACCATAAACATAATAAGGTTATCAACCAACTTATTAGGTACAATGCATGTTCAAGCAAATACCATTGCACAATGTTGTTCGGCTCGTCGTGAGATTAGAGAAGTTACGCTTACATTAATTCGGGTTAAGGAGTTGCCGTTAATGCAATAGCTCACGACCAAACCTAGGCTTGTGCAATGGAAACACCGCTCCTCCTGTGACTACCTTCGAACCATTGACTTCACCCTCACCGCAATCTCCTCTTCTGTCACTTAGTTTGACTAAGGATGAAGAAGGGATTCTTATGCAATCCTACGCTATCCCTTTCGAAGGGGTTGGTATTTGGCCGGAGAATCCTAGGTTTCCCCTAATAGGTTGCCATGCAGGTCCAATTATGATTACAAGTCGTATATTTGATTAGGTCCAGTTTAGGGTGATCAATTATTTCATACAAATCATACAATACAAGCTATGACAATAAACAGAATTATAGCATCACTCATAATCAAGCACATGTACACAACAGACTATCTAACAAGCACAACCAAGCATAATCTCAAGCCTCTAAAATACAGTATTGTATTAATTCCAACTTACCTCGACTCCTCACTCACTCACTCGAGGTCTGACTCGTTCAGGTAATCGCCGATTATCCTTACAACACAAATGTGGTTTCAGTTTTTCATATAACTATTATAGGTTTGTTTTCTCCTATAACACTTATTGTTATGTTTTGTTTAGGGTTTAATATACCCAATTATCTATGTCTTAAGTCTTTTTCAATTATTCTAGGTTTGGGGTTAGGATCGGGTTTGGTTTCCGTATCGATTTTTAAATTAGGTTTTATTTCGATTTTTAAGTACTATTTTATACCCGAACCCTAGAAATTCGTTTCAACTCATAATGTGAAATTAATCACATTACTTCCAGATATCCTAAATACCATTATTACCCCTAGTTAGTATTTTATTCTACTCAGTACACTTAAATCCTTATTAGTGTACCGAATTTACTCCTGATGTGAGAGATTTTTACATTTTTCATATAATTACATAAATTTAAGTTTTCTATCAGTTTTATTATATATCCCTATTATTTATATAATATCAATTTTTATCCTAATGTTTTTTATTTATTATATTTCCAATAATTACATATTATGTATTATCACCTATTATGTATATAATACACATATAATATTTCTATCACTCTAATTACCATCTCCTAACATCAATTATCATTTCAAAGTATTTAAATTCATTCTAAATCAGATTTTACATTTAATTACCCTAATTTACAAAATTAACTTAAAATTTACTATTTTTTTCTATTACTCATTTACTACATAATTAACCTAATAATTACATCTAACACCCTAAATGCTATAAGTATCATACTTTATCCGATTTCAACATCCTAAAACATATAATTATTCACTAAATCATTAATTAACCATTTAATTACTTAATTAACCCTAAATTACCCATTTATACCTCATTTTAAGGCTTAAAAATTATCTAAAATTTTTGAAAACGGGCTTCATAGGACTGTTTTATATCATCTAAGTAGTCTACATAAAAATTTTAGGTTCAAAACTACACTCCTAAGGTCATTTATTTCTAAACCGAAACATGTTCGATTTTGCATGATTTCTTAAGGACTATATATCATGAGATATATTTTCATCAAAATAATATTTTTTCTAAAAACTACATGCAAAAATATTTCAGAATAACAAAATTTATATTTTTCTAAGAATATTTACTATTTTTACAAAATTACATAAAATTGGACTAGAAATCGAATTTATTGGTATAGGTGGCTTCGGCCACCACCAGCCGCCGTGGCCATGTCAGCCTGTTTAGGCGCTGCCACCACTGTGTGGTGGTGGTGGTCATCCACTCCCAGGTGCTCGTCTGGTGTGGGTTCTCTTCTAAGGCTCTGATTGTACAGTTTTCTTTTCTTTTTTTTTTTCTAACCCTAATTTTTCTCTCAATTTCGCCTCTCTCTATTTTTCTCACTCTTCAAACTGACCAAATGAGCTTCTGAAAAATTTGGAGTATTTATAGAGCTTTAGGGAAATTATTGTGCATTAATTTGATTAGACAACTATTTTATCTTCTTCCAATTTGCCTTTTGTGTTATTTTAATTTAATTGGCTAATTTTTTTCTTATTTTCCCCAGCTGCCACGACCTAAATCTGGATCGTTCCTTATTTTTTCTGATATTTATTTATTTTTTCTTAATTAATTATGAATTTTCTTTAATTATTTAATAAGTTTTTAACCAATTTAAGTAATTTCGCGTATTTTTATCTACATGTAAATACATGTGGGGTACATATGAACATTCCTAATTATTATTTAGGTCATTCTATAATTTTTAGTATACATATAATTTATTTCTAGTAATTTATTAGTTATTACATTACACTTTTCGCCTTTTCGATAATTAACAATTATTATACTTAAAATTTGAAAATTTTATAGTCTCCTATTTTATTACTTATTTTCTTAAATTCAAATTTACAGAGTCGTTTTTACTAATATTTCTAGCTTTACTTTATTATTTAGGCTCAATCAAATCTTTCAACCAATCAAAACCTCGACTGGCTGGTTGTGGGGTTTATATAAACTTAAAGGACTAATAGAGATGACTACTTGGCTAGTCGATTGCATGGTCAATAATTCAATGTTAGTCAACACCTGGTCAATCTTGTCTCTCCTATTGATCTCTCGGTGGACTAAGTAACCTATAAAAGTGTCCTTTTCACATATTAAGTTGGTTTTTCAAGCTAAAACTTATAAGAGAGCTATAAATTTGCATTAGAAGTGCAATTTATGATTTGTAAGCATCCAATTTATGTTTTGTTACCTAGAAGCATCTAATCCAAGAAAATTTTGATCCATTTCAAAACTATAACTATAAAACCCTACCAGTGACACCAAGAAGTTACTTTATTGAAACTACAGCAAAGTTATATATTTGAAAAGGTTAACCATGAGGAAACAACCATGAAAAGAAAGCTGAAAAGGGCTAATATTAACATTATAATGAGGAACAACTACATTTATAGTACAGTTTAAGTTGCAATAGTCCTTTGTAGTACACATAGATAGTAAAGAAATAATGTTTAAGATTTACATATTGAGTACAATAAACCTCCTCTTTTGAATTCACCTCTTATTATTATCTCCAAAAAAGGATGATCGTAGATAATAAAGAAGCAGAAAGAGTGTATACCAAATAGACCATAAAGAAAAATAATTCAGATCCCGTGATGAGAGATGTTGATGGGCTTATGACGTTAAGTAATCAATAAGGCTTGCTTAGATTAGATGTGATAGGAATCAAGTTATTGGGCCTTTGACCCGCAGCCGAGCCTAAAGACCAGAGGGACTAATAAGGCAAATCCTCTTGTTCCAATCGACTCCTATCGAGGCTAAGTTAATCCTAGTTGCCGATCAACTCTGTATGCTGAGTTGTATGATTGCCCACTTCTCGAAAGTTGTGTGCCGAATTGTTGAATACTGAGAGAGCTACCAAACCCCATACGTCTACTCAACTATGTCTGAATAGTCCAATTTTTCAGCCTCACCTTTGTTGAGAAGCCGAGAGATAGGCCCCGAGTTAATTAGTTGCCCTTGCTTGAATAAGTAACTTGACCTTTTTATCTACATCCTCTAATAGCATCACTAATGCACCCATTGCATGTGTATAGTACCATGTGAAGAATTTGCTATACTAATAATTATTTTTCTTGAATATTCCTTTTTACCCTTTATATTCTTGTACATTGTTTTTTTAGAGTAATACCCTTTTTGTCTTTTTCCCTTTTGAGCAAGTTACCCTAAGTTCTTAGGTATAAATACCCCTTATATATTTAACTGCAACAGATTAGACTACCATTAATATATCAAATATTCTTTTTCTTCATTGTAAACACCGATTGTTTACTTTCATTCTACACTTATCCTAACTCTTAAGTAGTGCTAGGTGGCGAGTAACGTTACCGATCCAATTCGTGCATCATATCTAGTTGTGCTATGAGTCCTTGGAAGTTCCATTGTTGTGTCATATCTATTGAAACTATTCATAGGTTTGCTTACTTTTCATTAGCTTTTGTTCTTTCGCACATTCCCTATCATCTCTTTTTTAGGCTTTCGATAAGCTTAGACTCATTTAGCAACTGGCCTTATCTATTCTTGGTCACGGTACACATCTTCTTGGTATTAGGGTGGAGGTTTTGTTTGGGTTGTAGTAATCTGTTTCGTAGTATTATCTGTACTTTGTTTTACATAAGTGAAATAAAGTAAGTTATTATGTTCATCTTAGCTGCTGTGTTTGCTGGCTATTTAGTTTTTGGTTTGGGGAAGTGTCTGCTGTAACACCTAATTAGAGAAGCTGGAGGTTTGAATCTATCAAAGAAATGATTGATTCAACTATTGATATTAGGGTTGGAGATGATAACAGCGGTGTTGTCCACCACGGTTGACAATCTTAGGGGACTCTAAGAAGCACTCGTGAGAGGCTTGATAAGGTGGCTAACCTTTTAATAGATTTAACTCAAGTTGTTCATGCGTTGGCTTATCGACTTGTTGAAGCTGCACCTAACACCTTACAAGAAACTCGACCTGCTAGAGGTAAGAACTTAGCTTGACCAGTTCAAGGTGGAGGATTAGGTGGACGAGTAAAATGAAGAATAGAACTAAGAGAACTGGATGAAGAGGACGAGGAAAAGGAAGAGTATTTTAAAGAAGAGCAAGCTCGAGTCCCTAAAGCATTTGACTATGTGAAGCTTCAGATTCTGAGCTTCAATGGATCTAGGAGTGCTAATGAATATTTAGAATAGGAAGAGAAAATGGAGCGTGTTTTTTACTATTATCAGTACGAGGATTATGAGAAAGTAAGAACTATTGCTGTTAAGTTCTTCAGATATGCTGTCATGTAGTGGAAGAATATCTAGGCTATGAGGAGGTGAGAAGGCTAACAAGAGGTTAATACTTAGCTAGAGATGAAGAGAATACTTAGAAACAAATTTGTGCTAAATACTTATCTACAAGATATTTTTACTCAGCTCCAAGAGCTGAGATAAGGGGGTCGAATAGTTGATAAGTATGTTTAGGAATTCCAAATGCTCATGATCCAATGTGAAGTGGAGAAACCACCAGCATGAACAATCTCTAGATTCCTTACTAGGTTGAAAGGTGACATTTGAGACATTGTGGAACTTTAATAATTTATTACAATGGATGAAGCCATTAGAATAACCCAACGAGTAGAGAAGAAGTCGAGTACCGACCATATTACCAACTAGCTGATCAAGACAGGGAAGTCATCGAGCTTAGTCAAGTATCGAATCAATTCGATCTAAAAGGTAGATGTTTGAGCCGAGTAGAAAGGCTGACCTAATAGTGATGTATTGACCCGAACTTATGAGAAAGGGCAAGGATCTGATAGGAAGACGAGCCAGATCAAGTGCTTTAAGTATTAAGGGTTTGGATATAGGGTTGCTTAGTACCTGAACCGAAGGACTATAGTCATAAAAGGAGACGTCTCGAAGTTAGAGGTAGAAAGTACTGATGAGAAACCTGAAGAGGAGAAGAGCATTGCTAAGAAAGAAGCTACTAAGAAAGAATTGGTTGAAGAGGATGTGTTTGTTGAGGACTTGGACCAGTTGATCTTAGTTGTCCAACGTGTAATGAACTTGGAACCCTTACGAGAGGAAGAGTAGAGAGAGAAGTGAATAATCAGGTGAGCGCATTAATTATGGATAATGGAAGTTGCACCAATGTGGCATCAACTAATCTGGTCACAAGGTTAAATTTACTGACCATCGCACATCGGAGGCCATACAAGTTGCATTGGATAAACGGGAAGGGAGCATTATATGTCATTCAGCAAGTACTACTGTCGATCACTATCGAAAATTATTTCGACGAGGTTCTCTATGACTTGTTGCCTATGTGTGCTTCACACGTATTGTTTGGTTGACCATGGTTGTTGAGTTATCTATAACGAATATAGGAACACGTATGTGTGCAAGAAGGATGGTAGGAAGATTACACTGAACCTAATGCCATCGAGAGAAGTTAATAAACTATAAATAAAACTTACTTGCGGATCGAGGAAGACTCTGATGATGAGTAGAGTCGAGCTTCGAGAGGCCCTTAAAGCTGATGTGCTGACCCTCATGTTGGTCAGGTGACTATTAGAGTTAAAGGAGCAGGGTGAACTATCCTAGGAGGTAAAAGAGTTGCTAAATGTGTACGCCAACTTATTCCCAAAATAGTTACCCAAAGGACTAACTCCTATCCAAGGCATCAAACATTGCATTGACTTAATACCCGACGCTGTACTGTCGAATAAATCAGCCTATCGGATGAGTCCTAAGCAAGCTTTTGAACTCAAACAACAAGTCAATGGGCTACTAGAGAAATGTTATGTTAGGGAGAGTTTCAGCCTTTGTGTTGTTCCAACACTCCTAATGTCAAAAAAGGATAATACCTAGTAGATATGTATTGATAGCCGAGTCATAAACAAGATAACAATTAAATACAGGTATCTAATCCTTAGGTTAGAAGATATGCTAGATGAATTGAGTGAGGCTAAGATCTTTAACAAGATTTATCTGAAGTATAGTTACCATCAAATTCGCATGAGGCTCGAAGATGAGTGAAAGACTGCTTTCAAAACTCGGCATGGATTCTATGAGTGGATGGTCATACCATTTGGCTTGTCAAATGCCCCGGGCACTTTCATGAGGCTGATGAATTATGTGTTGAGACATCTAATAGAGAAGTGTGTTATGGTGTATTTTGATGATATCCTTATGTATAGTGTTGATATGCCGAGTCATTGTAAACATCTCTGAGTCATGCCGAGTCACTATAAACATCTCTGAGTCGTATTGAATATCCTCTGTGCCGAGAGATTATTTAGCAACCTTAAGAAGTGTTGTTTTTGCCAAGAGGAAGTGGTATTCTTAGCTACGTAGTAAGTGGAAGAGGCTTACAAGTGAATGACAAGAAGATCCAAGCAATCATTGAATGGTTGACTCTTACTACTTATGTAGATATGAGAAATTTTCATGGATTAGCTTCATTTTATAGGAGATTTATCAGTAATTTCAACACCATTACTGCACCACTTACTGAGTTAACAAAGAAGAACCCCGACTTCTAATGGGGAGAAAAGGAGGAAGGAAGTTTCCTTAAGATAAAGGAAAGGTTGACCTCCGCCCTTGTATTAGTTCTACCTGACTTTGAGAAAATATTTGAGTTGGAATGTGATGCGTTAGGCATTAGATTAAGTGTTATCTTAATGTAGGAAGGTCAATCAATTACCTAATACAGTGAGAAACTCAAATGACTCAAGCTAAATTACTCTCTATATGACAAAAAACTCTTGGTGCTGATCCGAAAATTGCAAGTATGGCAGCATTATCTACAGTTGAGAGAATTTGTTATCTATACTAACCATAAGTTCCTGAGGTACCTCTGAAGTTAGACTAAATTGTCAAAGTGATAAGCGAGATGAGTTGAATTTCTTAAAGGATTTAATTTCATGATAAAATACAAGTAGGGAAAGAGCAATGTAGTTACAAATGCTCTTTCAAGAAGGCTTGCACTTCTGAATGAATTGCAAACTAGATTGTTTAGATTTGTAAGTATTAAAGAACAGTATTTTGAGGATCTATACTTTGGGCCCATACTTGCACATTGTGTCGATGGAAGGATAGTAGACGAGTATCATATGGTGGAAGGATACTAGTTCCGAAGAGGGAAATTGTACATGCCGACCTATTCACTTTGGAGCTGTTGATTAAGGAAGCTCACAGTGGAGGACTGTCAGGACATTTTAAGGAGAAAAGGACATATAAATTGTTGAGTGGTTGATTCTTTTGGCCGAGAATGAGGTGAGATGTGTACCGAGTTGTTGAAAGCTGTGCCATGCGTAAGAAGGCTAAGTGCCGAGCCAAACAAGGAAAAGCAATGCCTTTGCCTATTTTGATGAAACCATAGACTAAATTGAGCATGGACTTTGTTCTTAGATTATCACGAATTACCCAAGGAAAAGATTCTGTAATGGTTATCGTAGACAGGTTCAGCAAGATGGTATACTTCGTGTCCTGTTACAAGACTAACGACGTTTCGACTATTGCTTCTCTTTTCTTGCTAGAGATTATACGGTTATACATTGTAATTGTAGTTTTTAAAATTGACCTTAGTAGTCTAGATCATTCTTCCCTAATTACAGTTTTTAATGTCCATTAACTCTTTTTCAAATTAAGGGGCTTATCCCAAATGCATTTTTTCATAAATGATTTTTCAACAATTTCTTTCTAAATGCTTTTCTAAGTTAATAAGTCTCTTAAAACTAGTTGCTTTCCTTGCTTTCCTCACTTTACTTCTTCAATCCTTCATCAACTTCACCTAAGGTTCGAGCTAGCTCTTAAAGTGTTGTTCCCTTTTCTATTCTTTTTAGGGATTTAGCTAGCTGTTAAGGAGCAGTCCTGTCTTTCATTCTTAAGGTTCTAACTAGGTCTTAGAACGCTAAACCACTCTTTTATTTTTTTTAGGGTTCTAGCGAACCTTAGGGCACTGTCCCATCTTCCCTTAAGGTTTTAGTTAGCTCTTAGAATACTGACTCACTCTTTTATTCTTTTTAAGGTTTTAGTTAACCTTTAGGGCATTGTCCCGTCTTCTATTTGTAGGGTTCTAGCTAACTCTTAGAGCATTGACTCACCCCTTTAATCTTTTTAGGTTCCAAACAGCCTTTAGGGCATTATCTTGTCTTTTATTCTTAAGGTTCTAGCTAGTTTTTAAAGTGCTGATCCACTCTTTTATTCTTTTTTGGGGTTCTAGCCGACTCTTAAAGCGTTGACCCACTCTTTTGTTATAGTCTACCTTAAAGGTGTCATCCCGTCTTTCTTTTTGGGGGTGCTAGCCAGCTTTAAAGCTTTACCCTCACCTTCATCAATTCTCCTTGGGGTTTAAGCTAGCTTTTAGAGCGCTAGCTCATGCTTTTAATTCATTTTTTTTTTTTTTAAGATTCAGCCAGCCTTTAGAACACTATACCATTTTTCATTAAGGTTCTAGTCAACTTTTAGAGCGTTATCCCTTTTAGTTAGCTTCTAGAGCGTTGTCCCCTCTTCTTTTCTTTTTAGGGTTTAGCCTACCTTTAGGGTGTTGCCTCGTCTTGCTTATGATCTAGCCAACTCTTACCCCCTTATTTATCTATATCTCTTAATAAACCTTTTGGGTACTTCCTTTCATCATCAATTTCTCTTAACAAGCCTATAGAAAGCTTCTCTTCACTGAAATCTCTCAAGTGAGCCCAAAAGGGTGCTTCCTTTCCTCGTTAGTTTCTTTAAAGCAAGCTCATAAGGTGCTTCTCTTAATCAATTTCTCTTAGCGAGCCCATTAGGTGCTTTCTTTCACCAATTTCTCTTAAGCGAGCCCATAGGGCGCTTCTCTTCATCAAATCCTCTTAACAAGCCTAAAGGGTACTTCCTTTCATCATCGATTTCTTTTAGTAAGCCCATAGGGCACCTTTCTTCACCCAGTTCTTAGCAAGCCCAATTTTTATTAAGATCTTAGCAAGCCCGTAGGGTGCTTCTGTCTTAAACTTTTCTTTAGGACCTAGGTTAGTCAGCCTAGTTAAGGTACTACCAAGTTTCAATTTAGGGTCTTTGCTAACTTGAGGAGTGCTTCACCCATTTCACCTAGGATAGTTGGCTTAGAGGAGCACTACCGAGTATATCTTGAATCAATTCCAAAAGTTAGGATTGCTAGTCCTTAAGAGACGCTCCTGCCTAGAATGGTAAGCTCAAATGAGCACTACTAGGTTTATCTTGAATTGATTCCAAAAGTTAGGATTTCTAGTCCTTGAGAGACGCTCTCGCTAAGTTAGTCAGCTCAAAGGAGCACTATCAGGTTTCAATTTAGGGTTTTAACCAGCTCTAGGAGCGCTTTACTCATTTCACCTAGGATAGTCAGCGAAGAGGAGCATTACCAGGTTTATCTTGAATCGATTCCAAAAGTTAGGGTTGTTAGTCCTTAAGAGACACTCTTGCTTAGGTTAGTTAGCTCAAAGGAGTACTACTAGGTTTCAATTTAGGGTCTTAGTCAGCTCTAAGAGCGCTTTACCCATTTTACTTATGATAGTTAGCTTAGAGGAGCATTACTAAGTTTATCTTGAATCGATTCCAAAAGTTAGGATTACTAGTCCTCGAGGGATGCTTGCACCTAGGTTAGTTAGCTCAAAGGAGCACTATCAGGTTTCAATTTAGGGCCTTAGCCAAAATTTAGGGCAGCTTTAGGAGTGCTTCACCCACTTCACCCATTTCACCTAAGATAGTCAACTTAGAGGAGCACTATCAAGTTTATCTTGAATTGATTCCAAAAGTTAAGGTTGCCAGTTCCCGAGAAACACTCCCACCTTGGTTAGTCAGCTCATGGGAGCACGACTAAGTTTTCTCTTTTTTTTAGGGTCTTAGCTAGCTCTAAGAGCGTTTCGCTTGCCTTAGTTAGTTAGCTCATTGGAGATGACCAAGTTTTTCTCATCTATTTAGGGTCTTAACCAGCTCAAGGAGTGCTTTGCTTACCTTAGTTAGTCAGCTCATTATGGCTCGACCAAGTTTCCTCGATCTTTTAGGAGCGCTTCACCCGCTTTGGTTAGTTAGCTCATAGGGGCACAAACAAGTCTTCTCATTCTTTTTAGGGTCTTAGCTAGCTCTAGAAGTGCTTTGCCCACCTTGGTTAGTTAGCTCATAAGGACAAGATCAAGTCTTCTCATTCTTTTTAGGGTTTTATTTAGCTTTAGGAGCACTTTGCCCACCTTGGTTAGTTAGCTCAAAGGGATACGACTAAGTTCTCTCATATCTTTTAAGGTCTTAGTCAGCTTAAGGAGCGCTTTACTAGCTTTGGTTAGTCAGTTTATTGGGGTACGACCAAGTTTCCTTAGTCTTTTAGGGTCTTAGTTAGCTTAAGGAGCACTTTGCCCACCTTAGTCAGTCAGCTCATAGGAGCACGGCCAAGTTTTCTTATTCTTATTAAGGTCTTAACCAGCTCAAGAAGCACTTCACTTGCCTTAGTTAGTCAGCTCATTGGGGCACGACTAAGTTCTCTCTTATCTTTTAGGGTCTTAGTTAGCTCAAGGAGTGCTTTACCTGCCTTGGTTAGTCAACTCATAGGGGCACGACCAAGTTCTCTTATATCTTATAGGGTCTTAGCTAGCTCAAGGAACACTTTGTCCGCTTTGGTTAGTCAACTCATTAAAGCACGATCAAGTTCTCTCATATCTTTTTAAGGTCTTAGCTAGCTCTAGGAGCACTTCGCCTGCCTTGGTTAGTCAACTCATAGGGGCACGACCAAGTCTTCTCATTCTTTTTAGGGTCTTAGTCAACTCAATGAGTGCTTTACCTACCTTGGTTAATTAGCTCATTGGGGCACGACTAAGTTTCCTTAATCTTTTATGGTCTTAGCCAACTCAAGGAGGGCTTCGCCCGCCTTGGTTAGTCAACTCATAAGAGCATGACCAAGTTCTCTCATATCTTTTAGGATCTTAGCTAACTTAAAGAGCGCTTCACCTGCTTTAGTTAATTAGCTCATAGCAGCATGACCAATATTTCTCATTCTTTTTAGGGTCTTAGTCAGATCAAGGAACGCTTTGCTCGCCTTGGTTAATCAGCTTATTGGGGCACGACCAAGTTCTCTTATACCTTTTTACGGTTTTAGCTAGCTTTAGGAGTGCTTCACCTGCCTTGGTTAATCATCTCATAGGGATACGACCTAGTCTTCTCATTCATTTTAAGGTCTTAGCCAGCTCATGGAGCGCTTTGCTTGCCTTGGTTAGTCAGCTCATTGAGGTACGACTAAGTTTCCTCAATCTTTTAGGGTCTTAGCCAGCTTAAAGAGCACTTCGCTTGCCTTGATTAGTCAGCTCATAGGTGCATGACTAAGTTCTCTTATATCTTTTATGGTTTTAGCTAGCTTAAGGAGCCTTTCGCCCGCCTTGGTTAGTTAGCTCATAGGAGCATGACTAAGTTCTCTCATATTTTTTAGGGTCTTAGCTAGTTTAAGGAGCACTTTACCCACCTTAGTTAGTTAGTTCATTGGGGCACAACCAAGTTCTCTTATATCTTTTTAGGATCTTAGCCAGCTTTAAGAGCGCTTTGCCTGCCTTGGTTAGTTAGCTCATTAGGATACGACCGAGTCTTCTCATTCTTTTTAGGGTCATAGCTTGCTCAAGGAGTGCTTTGCCTGCATTGGTTAGTTAACTCATTAGGACACGACTAAGTTCTCTCATATCTTTTTAGAGTCTTAGCCAATTTTAAGAGCGCTTCACCCACCTTTATTAGTCAGCTCATAGGGGTACGACTAAGTTTTTTTTATTTTTCTTTAGGGTCTTAGCTAGCTCATTGGGGTACGACCAAGTTTCCTTAATCTTTTATGGCCTTAGCCAGTTCATAGGAGCACGACCAAGTTCTCTCATATCTTTTTAGGGTCTTAGCTAGCTCTAGAAATGCTTTGCCTGCCTTGTTTAATCAGTTCATTAGGATACGACCAAGTCTTCTTATTCTTTTTAGGGTCTTTGCCAGCTTAAGGAGCGCTTTGCTCACCTTGGTTAGTCAACTCATTGGGGCACGACCATGTTTCCTCAATCTTTTAGGGTCTTAGCTACTCAAGGAGTGCTTCACTCGCCTTAGTTAGTTAACTCATGAGAGCATGACTAAGTTCTCTTGTATCTTTTAGGGTTTTAGCCAGTTGCAGGAAAGTTTCGCCTGCCTTGGTTAGTCAGCGTATAGGAGCATGACCGAGTTTGCTCGTTCTTTTTAGGGTTTTAGCCAGCTCAAGAAGAGCTTTGTTAGCCTTAGTTAGTCGGCTCATTGGGGCACGACTAAATTCTCTTATATCTTTTAGAGTTTTAGCTAGCTTAAGGAGCACTTTACTCACTTTGGTTAATACGCTCATTGGGTGTGAGCAAGTTCTCTCATATCTTTTAAGGTTTTAGCTAGTTTAAGAGTATTTTGTCTACCTTGGTTAGTTAGCTCATAGGAGCACGACTAAGTTCTCTCATATCTTTTACAGTCTTAGCTAGCTCAAAGAGCGCTTCACCTACCTTGGTTAGTTAGTTCATTAGGACACGACCAAGTTCTCTCATATCTTTTTAAAGTCTTTGCCAGCCCAAAGAGCACTTTGCCTACCTTGATTAGTCAACTCATTTGGGCACGACCAAGTTTTTCTTTCTTTTTAGGGCTTTAGCTAGCTTAATCAACGCTTCGCCCGTTTCACTTTGGTTCGTCAACTCATAAGAGCACGACCAATAGTGACATGTGGTAGTTGACGTAGCATGCCACATAGTTGCTACGTAATGCAATGTCAATGTTGGCTAATTTGAGGTTGCAACATATCAGGACACGTAATACAGTGAAATCTTAACACGTGGCAATAGCAGTATGTGTTGTGGGAAACAGAAAAAGGAAAAAGGCAGTTTTACCTCTAGCAAGATTCGAACCCTTGACCTCCAAGTCATATCCAATGACGTACTCATATGCTTATCAGTTAGGTTATTGGCCTATGCCTTGTCCAAATTGCACATATGGACTAGGTCAGCCTGAGATAGATTTAAATATAAGCCCAAGCCTAACAGTTCTCTTTTTAAATTTATTAAAAAATCTATTAAAAAATTATTATTTTCTAAATTCTCCTAAATCTTTTTTTTTGTTTCAACTTTTTTTTATGGCTTTTGAATTTTCTAAATTTTTTCATTTTTTTTTGTATTTCCTAAATTTCTTATTTTTTTTTTGTTTTTTTTTCCTATTTTCCTATTTTTTTTATAATTTTCCTAGATTTCTTATTTTTGATGCTTTTTTCCTATTTTTCTATTTTTTTAAACTTCTTATTTTTTTTTCTAAATTTCTTATTTTTTAGGTTTTCTTTAATTTTCTATTTTTTAATATTTTTCCTAATTTAAGAGCCCATATCCTATTGGAATGAAATAAAATA